>JABUQX010088241.1:0-17500 GCA_015478945.1 Trachelipus rathkii
GATCAAGTTGCTGAAGGTTTAACCAAAGAAAAAGGTAATAATAAAATCTGGAGTTTATTAAAGTTACTAGACTAGGAGCAAATTAGGAGGATAAAGGAAAATATAATTAGAATGATTCTTTTTGTTACAGTTTTGGTTGAAGAATCCTCTGCTATTTGGAAGAAGTCATAAAGTCAGATTCTTCAACTAATTCTAACCTTCTTGATGTTTAAATTGAAAATTTTTTTTAGTTATGTCGTATAGTTATTTACAGTTTAAGCTTAGTTTTTTTTTTTATTTCTCATTTTACAGTGCTAAATAGCTAAACAAAGATTATTTTTTGATGTACTCATATTGAAATTATTAAAGATACGAGACTTTATAGTAAAGCTGAATTAATAAAGTAAAGAATAAATCACTGTGTATTAACTTGATTTAAAGAAGTTCTTTACTATTGCACGAAAATTGCTAATAATGGTAAAAAAAACATTTAAAGTTAAAATTTGTACTTTGCTGAATATTTATATATTAATCAAGTGCACATAGTTTTTAAGCATTTAACTTATAGTACTTTAATTATTTTAATTAATAATATTATAGAGTAAGAGCGAGAAGTAAAGGTAATCATACCTTTATCCATCCTTAAATGATCCCTATATTGATATTACAGAATTTTATTATAGATTAACTTACCTTTTAGGTTGGTTGGTTTATTGCCAATTGCGACACTTTCATCGCAGGTGAAAAGGAAATCTAATTAAAAGTAAGTCCTTTATTACTCATGTATTTCATAATTTTATATTATTAGAGTATATAATTCAATATATTAATACCTTATAGTTTATTCACTTTTTATAAAAAAAAAAAAGAACTCTGCTACACCTAATTGAAGAATGCATTTGGGAAGGAGGAATAAGAAAGTAGAGAAAGACAAAACTCAGATCGCAAACGGTAAAGAATCAGTTATAGAAAGAAAGATAGCTACGGAAGGAATTCAACGGGAGGAAATAAAGAACGAATAGGGGTATTCTAGAATGGAAAGGAAAAGTGGAAGATTGGGTGTGGAGTATGAAAGACATAGTTCGTTACCCAGGGATCAACATTCGAAATTCTATATGTACACGAGAGAACCTGTTGCGCAATATAAGAATAAATAAAGATATAAAAATGAAGAGGCATCGCAATATTTCGGGCGACTATGTGTACGGGAAAGAATATTAATTCGCGAAAAATATCGGGTATCATAAATTTCTAGACAAAAATTATGCGAATAAATGAAAAAAATTTTACACAAAGATTTGACATTGAATCGATATCTTTCATGTATTATGAGAGGAAAGGAAGAATTAGCTATGGATTATATTATTTAAAGTTATGATTTGTATGGCACTTATTATCTAAAGCGAAAGAGGATTTGTATTGCTTCAGGATTGAAGAGAATATGGATTGATGAGCAATTAGATGTGAAGGTTTGATTGTTTGTGAGGAGTAGGTTAGATGAACAAGATGAAAAAATCGTGATGAGTAGTGATGAAATACGGTGTGAAGATGAAAATTATTAAGAGAGTGAGTGAAGTATATGATTAGATATTATGGGAGATAGCATTAAAGGAGCTCAAGGAAATAGGAATGAGAAGGAAATGAGTGAAGGTGAAAAGGAAAAAAGATACAAAATGTTTTATATTGATCCCTAAAGTTGACAATAATTGAGTTGTTACAACTGTACCCTTGAAAAAAAATGGAAAAAAAAATTTATTTAAAAGTTGCCGCGGAGAAGGGCATAGTGAATCGAAGTGTTAGGTTTTAAAGACAGATATTAAATTTTTTGTACTTAATACTGTCACCTGAGATATCACTGTTCAAGATTCGGTGAGAAGAAAGTGGAAGATAATAAGGGAGAAGTAGTTTTATTAGGAGACTTCACTAATTGTTAACAATTTATGAAAATGAAATAGAAAGAGATGTTTTATTGAGGTATTAATAGAACACGGATTTATACCCTAATACAGTGTTGGCAGTAGATTGTGACCTAGATAATATAATGAGTTCAATGAGCGAGGAAGAATTAGAAGAAAATGCTACCTAACATGAAAGAAAATGATATGATATAAAATTAATTTTTATGTGAAAAAGAAATATACAAAGTAAATAGTATAAAAATGAATATTCCAATCTTCTTTGGTGGAATTAAAGTTTGTTTAATCTAGAAACGGAGATTTTAAGATAATGTGTAATTAATCCTCTGCTATTGAATTAGAAGTATATCATTCAGAAAAACTCAAATCAAATTAATTATATTTTAAAGAAATGATACTCGAGATGCAATGAACTTATAGAAGGAAAAAGTATACCTTATTGTGATAAAGACAGAGAAAGGTCTTTGAGAGTTAAAGCTGAAGAACTTAGACAGAAGGAAAAAGTATTGGTTATAATATTTTAAGGAAGAGAGTTGGATTTTGGAAGTGATGATGAGTCAAATATGGGACAAGGATAAAAAATGAGACTCATCATGCAGGAAAATGCCCGGTGGATTTCTGAGAAAACTGAAAGAATTAATTCACAACCAGCCAGTAATGTCACCAAAACATATCAAATCTTGCCATCTTTGGATAGGAAAAATGAAATTAAAATTATAGGAAAATTTCGCCCGTTCTCTGAAGATCGTCCATTGCCATCGTCGAAAGAATCCAAAAAAATCTCATAAAAATGAATGTGCGATAAAAAGCGATTTGCCCATTGCGCGTGAGAAAGTATCAATGAACTCATAGTGCGGTTTAAGATATTGGTGAACTTGACGGTGATAAATTATCATTGTAATTATTTTTAATAAGAAATTGGTAACGTAGCGGAGAGATTCTGGTCAAGCACAAACATGAGATAAATAATGTTAAATTGGAAGCGGTGGAAAATAGATTCGTGAAATAGTAAATGGGGAGAAGGTCTTGGAATAAAGGAATTTTTTGCGGTCCACTTCAGGTCTTATTGAAGAAATATAACTAGACTTCGTATAAGGAAATCACGATAAATTCAAATGTATTTTTAAGACATTTTACAAGAATTTTTGCATTTCGGTTTTGGTATATAGAATCTTTTTATTAAGAAACAACGAAAGTCAGACGAATAGTCCGTGGAGCAAGACGGTAAATGTAGAGAAGAAATGGTTAGGTAATTATTAAGGGAGGATGTTGAGAACGTCACAAAGATAGGAAAACAGGAGGAATTAGAAATGGGCATATCTTTATTGGATATTGGTGATTTTGTCGAAGTTATAATGGTATTATTAATCTCGTACTGGCTGGTTTTTCACATACGCTAGAGCAGAACAAGTGATTTGGGATATAATAATATTCAGCAATGAATTAGGAGTTTTAGAAAGAAGATTACACCTCCGGCTCAATTAGAAAAATTTGGGAAGGAATGAAGTTGAAAGGGGATTTTGTAGTATTTTTATTGTGGCGGGAAATTCAAGAAATACTACAGGAAAAGTTGTTATTAAAGTATAATTGTAAGAAATTAGAATTAAGAGAGCATATAAACAAGAATGTATGAAGGTCATACAAACTTGAGGAGGCAGATTTAGGATGACAAAGTTTTCTATATTATAAAGAAGAGGAATGAAAAACAGAATGGCGAAGGAACCTGCAAAAGTGTGGAAGATGAGGAAAAACCTAGTGCGTGGGTAAGACAGGGTGGAAGTGTAAACATGAAATTGTTAAATCCACAAAGTAGGCATCCATAACAAAAGAATACAAAAAGATTAATAACTGAGAAGATGAATAGAAATGAAGGATGAGATAGAGGAGACTCATCGAGTGAAGAAGAGGAAGATAGTAGTGAAGATAGTGAGGAGGAAAGAGGAGAATAACAAAGACAACGATTTAAATATAATATTTAAATTAAAGATAGGAGGAGAAAAAATGGTTAAACAAGCAACCCGATGAAGAAAGGTGGATGAAAATTAAGATTGTATGTAGAAGGAAGGAAAAAAAAGAGGTAAATACAAATATTCTTATAATATTATAAGAGAATGATAATGAGGAACAAAGAATGGATAAACCTTAAACGATTACGGATGTGAAAGAAGAGTATTTGTGGAAAGACAAAAGCAAAATAGTACATAGAGAATGGGATAAGAAACAGCATGAATGGATGATGAAAGAAATATATTTTAGGAGAAATGGAGATTGGAAAATGGCGAAAGAGTAAAAAGATGGGTCCAAAAATAAGGAATCATTTTAAGCTTGGGAAAGAAAATCAAGTACTATGAAGAGGTTGTTTGAATAATTAAAAACCATGAGACCTTGTGCAGAACAGATGGATATTTAATAAGTCAAAAAGAAAAAGATAGGAGGTAATATATATGTTGTATAGCACGTCTTATTGCATATGTATTTATGGTAAAAATCGACAAAGATAGTGTGGCTTGTGACTCTCCAACTTTATCACCTGAAGGTTTAAAAATTCTACTTACAATAATAAAAATGAATGAGTGGAGAATAAATACTTTAGATGTAAAAACTGCATATCTCCAAGAAAAAAACTTCAAAAGAGATGTATATTTAGTACCACCAGAAGAAGCTAAGACTTTAAAAATTTTGAAGCTCCGGAACGCAGTATATGGATTAAAGGATGCCTCAAGAAGTTGGTATGACAGTATGAGTGACATAACGAAAGAAACAGGAGGTGAGAAAAGTAAAGTGGAAAAAACAATTTTTTTTCTGGAAGGAATGGTAAACTTATAGGGATAATGGGAATTCACGTCGATGATATGATATATAAAGGTGGACTACTATTTAACTAGAAAAAATATTGGGAAGATTTTCCCAGAAAAAACATTAAAGGTGGGAAGTGTAATGAGAGAATGATATTTCAATATTAATAAGGAATACACATAAAGTGAAAAAAATGAAGACTTATAATTGGAATCAGAAATAATATATTAACAGAATAATTAGAAGATAAGAATTGAATGGAAAACAAGAAAATTAATTTGAATGACATCTTAAGTGATGAAGAACGACGGCATATACCGTTCCGCGTATTAGGAAACTCAATTGGGTTAAGCTCAGCCATACTAGCCAGAAGTTGCAGGCATTTCTGTATAAGCAAAACTAGGAAGAAATATTGACAATGTAGCTAATTTTGGATACATCATATTTACTTGAAGGAAATAAATAAATAATGGAAAAGACAAAAGGATAAAAACTGAGCTATGTAATAGAGAAATTGAAAAAAGGAAAATTAGTTCTCTGAAGTTATTTCAGCACGCATCTTTGATAATATGGATGATAGGTAAGATTTATCAACTATAATATGGTTATATGTGTATTAATTAAGTAAGATAGTAACGGAAGAAAAAAACACGAATTGGTGTTGTAGGAAGCCCAAATTAGCGAAAGAGTTGTAGGTTCACGCATAGCAGTGAATGAAACTATGAGTATGGTTAGAGCTATAGAATCGGGCTGATATATATCAAATTAATTTATGGGAAGAATTAAACGTTATTGATAGAGGAAGTCTTCCAAAATAATAAGATTATTATATAATTGTTAAAACTTATAGATAGGCAAAATCTCTTCGTGATTAAATATTATCGGTCGAAGCAGGCAGTTAAGAAAATAGAATTGATAAGAATAGATATGTTTAAGATATTATTAAATCTAATTGGAGGATGGTGTTATTACCAACATAGAATGGATAAGCAATAGAGATCCAAGTTGCGGATGGCTTAACCACAAGAAAAAGTTGTAAACTAATGAAATAAATCTGGATGTTTAATTTAAAGTTATAGACTTTTAAGGAGCATAATTAGGAGGAAAAAAGGAAAATATAATTAGAAATGATTCTTTTTGTTACATGTTTTGGTTGTTGAAGATTCCTACTGCGTATTTTGGAAGATGTCATAAAGTCAGATTCTTCAACTAATTCTAACCTTCTTGATGTTTAAGGAAAATTTTTTTTTTTATGTGGTTAGTCAGTAATTTATTTATTTTTTTTTCTCATTTCAGATGTATGATTAAATTTATAAGATTTCTGATGATGTTCTTCATAATTTTTAAGTATTTAGATAAATAAATATTATTGCTTCATTAGACTTATAAAGTAAAATATCAACTGTGTAAAGTTAAAAAAGGTTAACATATAAATTTGTGATTTTGCTAATAAGTGTAAAAAACATTTAAAGTTAAAATTTGACTTTGCTGAATATTCTAATCAGTGCAAGTAGTTAGTTCTATACTTAAGTTACTTTAGATTATTTATGTATATATTAATTTAAAAAGGTTAGAGCGGAAGTAGGATCCTACCCCATTCTAATGATCTATGATCCATATGTATTTAGAATTTTTGAATTTATTAACTTAAAATTATAATAGTAGTTAGTAATCTGTTTGTTTAATTAATGCATCTACCGGTGGAAGGAAATCTATAAAAAGTAAGTCTTTTTATCTTCATGTAAGTTTAATTTTATTAAGTAAGTACCATTAATTATTATTTTATATTATTAAATTATTCATTTATTATTTTATTCTATAATGTTTTAATGTTTTTCAAATGTTATACGATTACGAGTCTGTTTGCTTCAATCTTTTTCCTGAAAATAATTTAAATGCTGGTTTGCTCAACCTTGCTCAATTAACTCGCCGAATGACATATAACTAACTAAATAATAAAATTTAACAATAAAAATCTTGAACTACATTTTTATTTTTATTTTGCAGCTACAGAACCTCTATTCCATGAATTTGGAGGAATTAAATAACAGTCCAATTTCATTGAGAGAAATTTAAAGAAGAAAGAGACGAAAAATAATTTATTTTTCCATTCATATATACAAGCTATGCTTTCAAGTGTGAGCAAACCTGATATATCATAATTTTTGTTATGACTCTATTTTCCTCAAAACAGATGATTTTTTCTTTAGTGATTTTTACATGTTGCCAATCAAATTCTTTGTGACAATTCATTTTAATAGCGGACTAGAAATTTAAATTTATATCTAATATTTAGATATTAAATTTTTGTTTCATTCGTTTGAAATTTCTCTTTTTAGCTGATTTCTTTTTTGGTCCAAATTAGATGAATATTAAGGAAATTAAAATAGCAAATACAAAAATCAATTGATTTCTCATTTCCCAGAGGTTTAAACTGGGGGAAACGATCAAATTTTTGAGATTAATCATTCATTAGTTATTAGAGAAATACATGTCGTTCTACATTTGGCTGCTAAACTACAATAACCTTACAAAAAATTGTTTGTTAGTTTTTTTTTGTTTTTTTGTATTTTTTTGTTTGATTTTTTTTAAATTTCATTTACCCTATTTACCTAAAGTCGTTCCAACAAATTTTTATTTAAACTGCAAGAGTGGCATATCCCGACTTTCGAATCTCTCTACGAGAGAGCGTTAGTTTCATTATGGCTGACGTATATTTTGCATTACATTGAAACGTCAAATGTCTTTGACAAAAAATAAAAAGAGATAGTGAAGGTGAAGTCGCTTTTAAAAAATTAGTAGAATTAAAGATTGATGATTCAAATCTTTTATATCACACAACTATCGTCTCTCCGAATCTAGAAAAGGTCATTATATTTTTCCATTCAAGATATATCGATCCTTGCGATATTTATTACGATTTAGATAGCAGCTCCTATTTGAAAAAAGGATTACATTTTAATTTTGATCGATACTTGGTAAAAAAAGAAAAATTCATCATTAGTGAATGCGGTGATCCTTTTCATAGAGGAGATATCACAAAAAAAAAATATTTATAAAAATAGAAAACGAAAATTATTTAGATAAATAATTTATATAAAACAATATCTGAATCACATACCCTGTATACAAATAAACATAAAGAATTAAATATAAAATACATTGAAATATTTTAAAAAATTCTTACCTTCCGACACAATGCCTCCACTCATCAAAATAACAACTAGAATGTGAGTACGAAGCATTAAAATTGCTGATTCATGTGGCTGAACCGGAAATGGCATTGCTTCTCCAAATATTGATGACAAATCAAGGGTATTCACAAGAATTAATAGGCCTTCTATTTTTATCTAAATTCCAACTTCACTTTGTACCCATAGAGTCTTAAAAATGTATTAAGTATTATTATTTTAATTATTATTTATTATTATTATTATTTTATATATTATTATTATTATTATTATTATTTTAATTCATTATTATTATTATTAATTATTACCCCACGCTTCTTTATTTCACCCATGACTGAGGGTAGTTAGTTTTGCGCAACATGCAATCGGATAACAAGTAAAAAGTAAATAGATTGAGAATATGGTGCACGCAAGTCGAATTAAGAAGCCCTGCGCTTACGCCCCTTTAAACTTAGTGAGTAAACCTTATCCGTCGCATTCAAGAAAGTCCACCTTAGAGCTTCACAGGTTGAAACCGCGACGAGAGACCCTGCGCAGACTAATGGGGGCATTTCGTCAATGTGATTGCGAATCCCTTGGGCCCAAGTGGGCCACAACGCAATACCGGGACCTCACGAAAACACCGCCAGTCATCCTATTTGGGCCGCCTATTTCTCGGCCTCTGTCAGCTCAGGAATTTCTTACTCTAGCTTTTCCTTTACTTGACCTCAATCCAGGAGTTTTCTTCGGTCTCACGCAGCCCGTACGGATTGGACCAGAGAGGTACGGAATGGCCACCAAGGGTTTGGTTTGGAAAGTCGGGTTAAGAGAAGATTGTACGCCGAGCACGGACTCAGACAGCGACTGGGTGTCAAAATTACAGACTGCCGACGTCTTCAATATTACCGACTCCACCGGAATTGGGAGTTAGAAAAGTTGCACACGAGACGGGGACATGGACCGACTCAGGCACTGTTATGAAAGTATACCGGAGAGACCGATCCGACTGAGCAGAGCCGAGCCAGAGAGCATGCACACACTACATTCTCTAAAATTAACCGACTCTTGACTACTCTTTGACTCTACCCCTTTTCAAATGTAAGCCTCTGCACCGTAAGACACCGAATCATACATTCAATTAAGTCTAGGAACCCAATTGAAAGACATCCCCGCCCACAACCCTGCTTCACCACTATGACATTTTCCCTTCTTTAACCAAACTGACTCATTTTTTCCATCCTTTCCACATGACCTATACCATCTCAACACTACCATTTCATATCTATTTCTTCCCATACGAGGTGTTTTATCAACCCCTATTCTATTCACAAACGCCACCGAGGGGGCATATTCGACTAAATAGTGTTCATTGGTGAGTTATAGTTTTTGTGCTATCAGAACTTCTTTTCTGCACATGTGATACTACGGAGCACCCCTATGAGCATTTTCGTTTCCGCACAGATGATCTGACGCGATAGTGAGCATTAGAGTCTATATCGTTCTTCATATACTTCCAGACCTATTTATGTTCAGGGTACTTATGTGCGAACGTTGGCAATTAAGAATTACACACAAGTTTTCAAACATAGACCCAAACTTCCATGTGAGACCCTAGGGCACACTCCAAGACTTGGTCATGGTAGTTGGTCACTACCTATAAGATTGGATTGAACATTCGCAAGCCATTTTTTACACTGCCATTACACAAACTTATCCTACATACCCAACTTTTTACTTTACTTCATCTGCATCAACACTGGTCATCAAACTATAGATCCAAAACTAAGGCGATATATATGGATATATGCTCGGGAAGCCAATCAATTCCTTTTCATCTTCGAAGACTAATATCAACACATCCATCGTGATACATAATAAACTATCACGAGACACCTCCTTACCACAACCATGATACCTTTAAATCGCTTAACTCACGTTTTGACGTGTGTACAAACCGAACTTTTCGTGAGACATCATACACGCTGTAATATAGATAAATTTTCAATTGCTAACAAACATAGCAGGGGAAAGCATCTTTCTATCTCGCTTACTGCCAATCTCCAGCTAAACACTCTTCAGGTTCAAACAACATCATTCACAAAACTCAATTTATTGAGTCGCAGCATATATAGGTTGGCACCCTCCTACTCGCTACATTTATCCTTTCTTCACACTCCAGTGCACTCATGCCCATTGGGAATAACTGGATAGTTGAGTAGTTAATACTCAGAAGACAAATTTGGACTATTGTGGGCACACTCCACCTGGACTCTACGTAAAATTCCCTCTTTCTCCTTCCATCACCTCATTCCACTATAATAAATTTAATTTAATATACCAAGTAGCGCGAGTTATTAAAGCACCATTTATTGGGATTCCACCAAAAAATTAATATTAAATTATATATACAATATATTTTCAACTCCATTTTTCTTACACACGCTCACTATCGTCATTACATACTTTTGAATTCCATTCAAAAGCCCTAACTCTTTTTACTTCTCCAGTTTTTTTATTTTATACAAGCGATTTTATTCGGCGCATACAACTGGCCAAAGAGCTATGGAAACACCTATTAAATAACCTTTTACCAGTGGGAAAAAGAGAGTTTTTTTCATCACTCTCAGGTTTGTTCGGAGAGGGGGGGATAAAGATTTGATTTTTTTTCCGCATGTCGCACGGCTTAAATAATCCTTATAAATTTATTCCGTGAAAATAGAGAGATTATATTTCCTGTGCTTCTCTCTTCTATCTGGCCACAATCATATTGGAATAAATGAGTTAATATATTCTGAGATCTTATATTCAAATACTCTACTACCACTTCGAACATGGCAAAAACACTCATGTTCTGTGCACTTTAATTCAGTCGCTCAGTGACAGTCGCACACAGAATGATTCTACGTGTACAATATTTTCGATATCAACCGACAAAATTATCTTCTAGCATTTAATATTCCTCGGCGCTACACCCTACAACATCTCATAAAATACTAATTATAATAGTCTACCTTTACCTTATTATAAGTGGTACTATTGACTTGATTTCCTTTACCAAATCCTTCGGAACTATATTCCTTCTAATAACTCACTTTGTTGCATTACAACTTCCTATAGCCAGTCATCACAATCTCGCCTCTCAGTATTCTTAGATCAATTTCACCGGAAGTTGGATATATAACCTGATTAGATTTTAAACTCAATATCTATTATGTCTACAATACCTTTTACCGTATAATCTATTAATTTAACCTATTATCATCTTCTACAAAATACTTATCTATCTTCTTTACAATTATTATATTACGATATACCATTACAAAACCAAACACATTCATCATATCACCTATTATAATCTATCTTACATATACTGATAATTTTAGTATTAAGCTAGAATATATTTTATTTGAAATGTTCCCTCCACACTATCCTCTAATTTACATATCCACATTCTAAGTCATTTCAAGATAGAATACATTAATCCTTCAATATTCATATTATTCTCTATTGAACAGATTTCTCCACATTACCTATTAATACTTTCTTAATCTCTCGTACTTTTCCACTTCCATAAAGATAAGACTTCTTATTCTGCATACTTATTGTAAGATTCCACCATTCATTCTCCTTTATAAAACTGTTCATATATACTCTTCATTTTTTTACTTCTATCTGATTGATATTAACAACTTTTTGTCTCCTTTTTATTTTTCCTCCTTATTAATATTTTACATGCACACCCTTCTTTCTTATTTCAGAGTAGCCATCATTCATTATATGGCTTTTAACCCATCACTACGGCTTCTTGTGACAATGCTAAAATATTCTTATTACATTTAGACTGGTCCGTGAACTTAATTGAGACTAACTATTAAACACTTTAATTTCAAAAACACTTGCCTTATCGGATTTTTACTTTGAGGTTTATCCATTGTGGATGGCACACAATAATCCAAGGGAATTGGCTCAAGTTGTTTGAGGGGTGCTTTAGGAGGAATATCACCAATTAACATCCTCCCTTTACAACCAGAAATGGACTTCTTTGCTCATTAGTTTGTTGATTCAGACAATTCACACTTATAATCATTATAATAACCTTTATATTTTACTTAACTGCCTATGCCATAAGCTTATGAGATCAGTTTAATATTCAACAATAAACAGGGTACCTCTACTTGTAACCAAAATAAAAATGCCTACAACTCCATTATAAAATATCCAACACAATTATAATTATGATACAACATAATAAATGCTCATACTATATTGACTAAATCCGTGACTCTTTGATTCTTTTTTAATTATGTTTGTATTATGGTTATATTTTTTGTTATTTCTTAGTAATTTCCTGGTTTTGTCTGCTTAATGTTTTTATGTTGTGTTGACTTCACTATGTTGTTTATAAACCACATTATATCAATAATATATTCCTCTCAAATCAATAAAATCTAAGTCCGCAAACCATGAACCAATCTCCTCTTACAACCGTCATCACAGCTCTATTAATCTAAATTTCACATAGACTAATAGAAAATTCCACATAACTAAAATCCCACTTCATTAAAAAGAATTCATTATATGATCACTATCGGAACAAACAACTACGACGAGGGGCAATTCAATTACCCAAACCCTGACTCAGGCGATAAATATATGTCCGGCCCAATCAATCGCAAAAGTTTAAAACCATAACGCATGCATAGTGGAGAATTATGTTATCCCACTGAAAAATAAAATGGATCCACAATTAAACAAATTGTTCCCTTACTTTTCAACGTCTTAATACCTTCGTGATCAAACCCACTCTTGGTCCTGCTCAGTATGCCATACCCTCTACAAACTACATTAAGTATCTTTTAATATTATTACCACCTTACTATCCTCCACAGTAATCACAATATTACTGTAAACATTATCTACTATAAAAATCTCCAAACTTAACTATAAACGGCTTAAACGGCAAACATTTTCACCAAAATGCTCTAGCCTTATCTTTCAAACATAGCATCGACTATATAGCGCCTTATTATACTAGGAAGCTCTACACACCACTTAAAAACTACTTTATAAAAATACATATATATAATTGACATACTTTTTTTTTTTTAGGGATATTGACAATCTATTTTACTCCAACGCACATAATCAGGAATTAAAACACACACTACTAACACTGAATCAAAAACAACTTAACACTTATCACTTAATAATTCAAACCACAGACTGAAAAATACATCTATTAAATGAACTATCCAATTATCCTTTAATATCAGATTTCATTTAACCATTCCTCTTCTATAACATCTCTTCTACAATATAATTATTAAACAAAACATCTATGAATATCCCAATACTGCCCAGCAACTACAAACCAAATTTTTTATAAACCTATCATACATAAACAACCGTAATTATTAACCAGGTAGGCGACTTCAAATGCCTCACGCACATCTGCCTGGTAGCAAGGGTATAACGCCTTGCTGACAACCGGGAATCTCACAATTCTCATACGAACTCGAATTCATTAAACATAAACATGTTAAATTACAAATACTAACCAACTCGAAACTTTACCTCCCCAACGACCAAGCCAAACCAAGACTCCCACGCAGGAATTACACTCTCCACAATCTTATACATATCTTCTGTCTCACCAGGGTACTACAATGGTTATTCACACAGGAAGATTATCTCCAATCAGACACGTTCATAACTAATCAAACGTTTCATATTTCAAACTATTACACACAAAGTGACCAATTCCCAAATAACCTCAACATATTCACGGAGAAGGTGTAACAAAGAATAGCAAAGGCTTAGGCCAGAAACTTTCACTTTCTTACCATAATTCGCAATACCATACTCACATCCCGCAAGACAAAACGACAAATTCTAATACCCTTAAAATAATGCCATGATTATTTTTAAACACTCACAAAATAGTGCCATGTTAAAAAACTCTCGGGGACATCACTCTTCATCTTATCCTAAAAGCGCCTTTCAACATAAGGACGATAGGTACAAGGGAACAATCCCAATTCCTAACACTTTTAAAAGTTTGCAATATAGAGATCTTGATCACATTAGCTTTTCACACATTATAGCACAATTATATTCGAGAAAACGAATTCAGTCGTGACCAACATAATATATACTCAGATCTGACAGCGAAAATCAAATTAGGGATTATTACTGCTATAATATTATAATTCATTTTTCAGATGGGTCTGCTTCCCAATATAAAAATTACAAATAACACTTTTTTTTCGACAAGAACGAACAAATTTAAGAAACACTTAATATAAAACATGGGCGAAAATTGATAAATTGGCAAAATAATAATAAACTCTCTCATATATACTCGCAGTAAGAAGCAATGCCCACCAACCAACAAATAGATAAGCTCTAATGAAGGGACAAACTTAACATTTACACCTCCCCTCTCACCAAACAAATGCTGCAACCATCCTCGCACCAAACACTATTCCCATATATATCTACAATTAAAACCCACACATGTCACGTAATTAATAAGAAAGAATATAATATTCAACAAAATCAAAAACAACAATTCAAACTAGAAGGCAATCCATAACCCCCCTTTTCATACACAAGTTACATAAAATATTTCATAACTTATATTTCTAAAAACCTAAAAATTCCCTACTGCCCATATCAGGTGACCTAGAAATGACATCATACTAACCTTCACGATATAAAACAACTATTTAGACCTGTACAACTATACTATCATTTATCATCACTAGATTTATCTTTATCATAAAATCCTGGTCTCTCACAACTTATATCCCTCAACAGCTGAAAAAATAGACAATACTCATACCTAATTTTAAAACACAGAAAAGATCCCTTAATCTTTATTCACTATCTTTCCTATACTTACCTCACGCTAATAATCCTATTTACAATTAGTTCGAAAACAGAATCGGGACAGATAGTAGAAAAAATTTCAAACATACCTTTTCCATCAGTTGGAAACCGAATTTCGTTGACCCCAGTAAAGTTCTCAAAGATGTTAGCCTGGCGTTTACATTTAATAGCTCTCTTAACTCAACAGGTTTTTTCAAGCAGAATTTAAACTTCGTAATTATTTAGACCTAAACACAAAACCGTTTGTTGCCACACGACACTTATTAACTCCGGGCCGTGGGCACATAGTGATAAGTTATAGGTTTATTAGCCTATTATGACAACAATACACGGCAGACACTAATTATATCCTAATCCAAAATCTTAACCATTAATCTGTAAAAATATAACTAATTACAAAAAGTTTCCAATAAATTGTCACTATTAAACTATAATGTCAACTGCCAGTTATTAAAAAGTAAATTACCAAAATCTAAAAAAAAGTATATTAAGTATTAAAATGGATGTACCTTACAGGAGTGCCATCTTTATCCTCATTTCCATTCATACCTATTTACAGCCTGGATATCCTACCCCCTTATCATAAATCATCTACAACCTCAAAATATATTTAACAACTAATACTAACGCAGACGACTTACTATAACATAATTCTAAGACACTTTACAGTACTATCACTGTACTGTACACATTACACTTACAAGACTTACTTATAAATCACTTAGAAGCTTGGTTATTAATACATCTACAATAACAGAGTATAATGTACTAGCTCTACTGCCTTATTGAAGATATATATTCATTTAACTAAATTTTACTTGATCACGTTGGGACATCTGAAGGGTAGACAGTTCCAAATACCATCCATTCCGGACCATCCAGTTTCAGAAGCAAGTTATTGCCACTAAACTAATTTTCTACACATTTCCTAGTCGCACATAACCCTCTCTACCCTCTCATCAGCTCATTCGGCTTTTATTGCCACTCTGGACCGAGTAGATCACGGGAACTATGTAACGACTACCGAATTAATGTTAAACATCTGTAGATGAAGTACTGCAAAAAACGGAATTTTAATAATTGTCCTAACACGAGAACTATTCAGACCCATTACCGACAATACTCTTGGCACAAATAATAAAAATAACTATCACAACATTGTAACAACCAGTATCAATACATGTAACGGACAAAGTACTACAATCAAACATATAGGAATACAACGTCTGGTATCCACGCTCTAATCCGCCATTTCTATATGTGCCAAAGGCAGGTTGAAACGCATTCAGAATTGTAATTAATCAAAATACAGACCGCCCTGCCAGCTTCAGATACCTCGTCTGCCTTGAAAACCTCTCTATTCAAGCCCGGTGGGGCTGGAATTACGCTACACCTGTTCATGAATGATAACACAATTAATAATTAGGACCAATTTCTAGATCACGCACGAAATATGAAATTTTATGAGTGACGCGTTACAGCCAGAATTTATCTTTTTTGACTACGCCAGGACTCTGCGACCCCTGCTCTTACCCCTGTCATTACTGACTTTCAGAATCATTCGACACAATCTTACATCGCACTACAAAGAATTAAATCTCCTCTCTACTGGACTAACTTCCTCTATTATTTATTCGAGCGATTTATTCGGGATAAATTTAGAACCATATTCATACTCACACTCCGGGCCATTCCTCCAAGTAAAACACCACTACACTCAGCTCACCAAAATATTATCTACATTTGTTTACACCATTTGAGATAGCCAAACTACCCAAAAAAATAGGGCTCAACGAACCGTGGCCTCCACTAACCGGAATATGTCTCTTAGTCTACATACCATTCATTAATTCAACCTCAATGCTAAGTGAAACCGCATCTCCTTTCAACCTCAACCATCCCTCAATGAAAATGATGACGGTTTAAAAAGAATGAAAGATTGTAACTTAAACTAGAGGTAAAAACGCTTTATTCTTTGGTGAAATAACTGAAATGACACTTTCCCCACATTACGTATTCGCCACACAATAACGTCTATACAGATTTCTCACTCCGTTCATAAGCACGAAGATATTAGTTTCTTTGTAACGGACAATATTGGATACATACGTTATCGTACTCCTTTGCCAGTTTGGTATGCTACGTCTTAAAGAACTTGCATTCAATCCGAACCAATTAATTGCAACACATTATCTTAAAAGGAACACAAAAAAAACAAAATCTACAGAACCAACACCCCTTCTACGAACTCCTACGCAAATAATGCAAATTAAACAGCAATTCATCTGAGAGACTAGTACATTTCTCAATCAGCCCAGTAGATGATAAGAAACGAAACACCAGTCTACAACTTAATATTACGCAGACTCCATCCACCATTAACAGCGAACATAAGAAACAACAAAATCTATCAGAACGCAAAACGAACTCGTTCTACTGAAGCAGAATGATCCCAATTAGCAAAACTGATGACACTACTCTAAGGTGCCCAACCCACACTCAGAGCTTTACACCTGAAAGAATTTCTACAGATTCCCAGTAGTAGATGAAGAACAACAACTTGCATACTACCAAAAGAAATGTAGTGCAAATGATTGAAACTATCACCGAAGAAAGACGATTTAGATCAAATGATGATTCCAATCAGTTGGTGGATAAGAGAGACAATCACTGTTTATCCCACGCTTGGGTACACTTGCAAGGAAACTTTCAATCAACAGTCCCTCAATTTTAATTAGCTACCAGTAT
>JABUQX010088241.1:22500-43916 GCA_015478945.1 Trachelipus rathkii
TTACGTTGTCACCATCAGATGATGATCTTTATTATGAGAAAATCCTAAATAAGCAAGAAGAAATACTCCGACAGCAAAACATACGCTAACAAGAAAGACAATTGAGTAAAGTAATCTAATTCAAATTTAAGTTCTTAAAGTTCTTAGCAAGACAGAACATATTGTAAAAAGGTTAAGATATATATATACCGACCGTTTCTCTCAATATAGTTCGTGATTAGTATAATGTAAATAGATAATATAGTATAAGTTGTCATTATGCGGTACTTTATATAATTTAGTTACTTAGCATACTAAATATCGAGATTAGGTTAAAATTAGTGATATTCTTAATATTCTGAAAGATTCGATGTGTTTCCTTGAAAATCAGCAATTTCCTTTTTGCAGCAATAACGTTGGAGATACATAGTCATATATAGCTTGCATATACACAAATTATCATATGAATACAATAATACTATGTTTCACTATATAAATAATTATACATTTAAAAAAAAATCTAACATGGGTCAAATTATTCTCTATATATATAACACTACCAAGAGATACCTATGAGGACAATGAACACATCTGTAAAAACAGAATTTGAAAATCCGATTAACGACTATTTATGTTTTTAAAAGGGTGATATTTCAGTGAGAAGCTATGAGAAACTAGTAACTTACAACTTATTGGTTATTTTAATAGACCAAAAGATGTTCTGTTTAAGAATATTTTTGTGCTTTGTTTACGTTTTGCAAAAAAATTATTAAACTCGATCAGTTACAGTAAAAACAAATATTATCACACATCATATATATACTTAAATATTATTTCAATATTTTTTTAATATTTATTAAATTTAAATAAAAAGAGTAATAACTTAATAGCTAAATTGAAAAATTTAAGTTTATTGAGGGAGCAGAATACAAGTCACGGTAGGGATAAGTAATTACGACATGAACATATAATTAATATAGTGGAATCTAGAATCTGAATCGACCTCGGAATCTCATGATTGAAAGTAGTCAAAATTAGACCGGAAACAAGAGTCACATGATCATTAAATGAGAGTAGTTGAGGAATCGGAACCGGAACCGGAAGAGTGAACCAGAGGCAAGACGATTACCCAGAGTCGGCGAGGTCGACGAAGAGAGGCTCTATGTATATCTAAGGAGGAGAGACGGAGACTTAATATATATCCATATAATAAATATCCAATAGAGCTAGTCGTAGAATTACTGAAACCGAGGATATACCGAGGTACGAGCATAAACCATAAACAGTGAGTAATCTATAAACCGATGAGAGATAATCATAGGTAAGTTGACATTAATCTTAAGTTGCATGATCTTGCAGTCTAAATCGGAACCGGAACCGGAGTTGGTTTAACCTTCTGGCGATTCCTCAACCCTATTATAATTTAAATACTAGTAATTTCAAAATAATTTTTTCCACAAAAAAGTAAGTACTATGGTAATAAAGGTTCCTCATAGACTGATTAATAATTAATTAATGTTTGAAACGTTATATTATAGTTGCTCATGCAATCGGATGACTAAATCAACAGTCTATATTAGCCCGAGCTTTGAGTACAACTTAATTGAGGTTGTCATAGTTGTGTGCACACTACCTCAGTTTTGTTGAAAGTAAAACAACCCCAGGTCAAATTTTCAAAAGTATTGTTTCAATAGATGCAACAAACATGTTTTCTCCTCGATCATCATCGTTTATCTGGTAGGGGTAAAAAAAACTATTAGTAGATGTATCAAAGCTTCTAAATAATACATGGTAAAATCCTAAATGTGACTAAATTAAATGCTACATCATGAAAGGCAAAATATGAAGGCACAGAAGGTTTTTGATTCAAAGCTCCATTTATTCAATGGTCACAATATTTCTTTTATTTTAACAAAGGTGGATAAGTCAACGTGCATGCTTGGAATCTTTTTTCAAGAACCGCAAGAAGCACATAGAAACTAGAGTATGGAGAATATATGATAGAAATATAGAAATGGTAACTCCCTATATTAGAATTATTATTAAAAATTTAAACAACCAACTTCTTTCGGTGAAGGCCAAAAATGATGATAATGCTAGCTAGATTGCATAATGTCAATATATAATATAAGCTTTGAATTTGTGAATTTAATGGTATTTTACAGTTTTAATTAAATAAATAATATATATATATAGTACTCTATTATAACATGATTAAATATATTAATACATATATTGTTAATTTATAATTAATTTAATTTTTATTTGAAAAATTTTAAACTCACATTTTCTCATATATGCAGGATTACCAATGGAAAAGTTAACAGGTTGTATTTGTAATTTAGTATTTGTATTAACCTAGTTACAAACAATAATATTATTCTTGAGGACATAAGTGATGAATAAGTATAAAATAAGGGAGAGATTTAAAAGGATTGCAACACCTCAACATTTTGTTGCGTACCTTTATATCATAGAAAAAACTTCAAACTACCGGAAACTAACAGAGAGATGATGTCAGCTCACACCAATGCATGGCTATCTCTCAATCAAGAACAAGGAAATGCAGCGAGAAGTATTTATTATAAAAAGAAAATTATAATACACTTAGAACCTCGCTTAATTTCGCTGAAGTTCAATACCGATTTTTGGAGTCCTTATGGCGTGAATAGACTTACTAAATTAACTATAAATATCATTTAATAAATCTATTTGCGAAATATCTCCTCTCATCTAGAAAAGTAACCATATTATAATACATATATATATAGTACCAGGTAAAATTTTATATGACCGTCAGTACATTGATAAAATCACATCTCTCCTGTCTGTGAAACGATTTTCCAAATCGTCTCAGGATGTATTTGATTTGTGTTCGCTTTCGAGTGCTGGCATGTAAAGACTTTTCAGCCTCGTGGGATCATTTTTACACTTAATTAAGAAGCAGTATAATAAAGATGTAAGAGAAGAAACAATATTAGTATCTAGAGTGTTACTAGACCATTTAAAGTAATTTGAGAATAAAGGTAAGAGAAAAATATTCAAAATAATTAGATCGCTTTCCAAGATAATATTATGGAGAGTATTCTACTTTATTATGTTTATATATTTTAGAATGCCTTCGAAAAATAAAAGGAATATTAAAAGCAGTTTTAAAGACGCTAGTTTTATAAACATCGTTTTGACTTCAGCTGAAATGCTTTTAAATGAGATAATGGCACCTAAATATGTCATTTATATTATATTTATAGTTAATTATATATATTTAATATAATAATTAATATATATATAATTCTCTGAAATCAAATATGTTACTTGGAATAAATTGATATTTTATATCCATATGCATATATATATATAATATATATATAATAATATATATACTATATATTATATATAATATATATATATATATATAATATATATATAATATATATACAAATATTAACTATATAATAATATATTATATATATATATTATATTAATATATATATATATATATATATATATATATATTATATAATATATATGATATATATATTATTATTAATATATAATATAATATTAATAATTATATATATATATATATATATATAATATATATATATAATATTCTTTAGACTCAATAATAATTAAAAAAATTTAAATTTGTATTTTTTTTTTTTATTTGCGATATTATCACAGCAAAGTATTTTATATGAATATAAAATATCCAAAAACTTTTTTCTAACTGTCTATCTAAGGATTTGTTAGTGATTAAAATAGTATATATTCATTTTTTTTGTAATTTGAATTTTTTATAATATAACAACGGGATTATTTAAACAATTCCAGTTATTGTTATTTTAAATTTATGACTAAATGGTTAACTCGCACGTTTTATTTATATCGAGATTTATCTTACATATTATCCATATTTTTATTGGATCACCAGATAAATTTAATTTAGCCATAATAATTGAGTGAGAGTAGCTCCTCTTACTCTATGGTTGAATTGACTACATCTACCAAGCAATTGATATTTTTAACTTTGCCATCAAAAGTAGTAGAATGTGAGGTATTTAATAAATATTAATATTTTGAAAAGTTTTTATAAAAGTTATGTATATATCTATGATTACAATTATAAATAATATGGCAATGTGGTAAATTTTGCAAATTAGGCCAATTTAAGTAATATAGATTATTTTATTTCACCCATCCCTTAGTATAGAGCACGGGAGTCATGGAACACTATTGTTACTTTGTCTCGGGTTTAAAATATAAAACCTTACAACTTTTAATTATATTATACTAGAGAGTCTAGAACCCTTACATATAAAGATGAATTTCCTACAACTCTATTATTCAAATATCATGCACAACCCTATTTGAGGCTCTGGGAATTTTTTGAGGCACAACACTTTGATTAACAAATATAATTAATTAAATATAATTATATAAATCTATAAATTAAAATGAATAAATATAATAAATTATAAGTTATATAAATGAATATAATATTTTCATCTTATATAATTACTTAAATCTGATTTAATAGAAATGTGACAAACCAATATAATTAATTAATTAATTATGATTAATAAATATTAATTTGATTAGATAATGATAAATTAGATAATGATATAATATATATATAATAAATACTAATATAAGTAATATTAATATAATATAATAATAATAATAATGAAATTAAATAATTATTAATATTTATATATTAAAATTAATATAATTAAATTAAATTATAATTAAAAAATAATAATATTAATTGTAAATAATTAATCAAGAAGAAGAAGATTTTATGATAGTAAGAAAGAAGCAGAATGAAATGAATAAGAAAAGAAAATAGAAAAAAGAAAAAGAAAAAGAAAAAAGAAAGAAGTAAAGATAGTAATAAATAAAAGAGATAAGATATGAAGACGTAGTAATGAAAGAAAGAAGATAAGATATGATATGAAAGAAGAAGAAATAGATAAGTAATGATAAGAAAAGAAGAAGTAAGAAGAAGAAAGATGTAATGTAAGAAGAAGAAGTAAATAGAATCTCTGCTATGAATAATTTAAGATATAAATTAATAATAATAATATATTATAATATTATAATATAATTAAATTAATAATAATAATAATAAAAATTAAATTATAATATAATAATAATAATTAATAATAATAATATATAATATAATATATATCATATTTAAATTTAAAATACTATTTTGAAAGGATATTTATCTATTAAAATAATAAATTTGATATAGCTATAGGTTTGCACGAGTTTATTTAGAATCGAATAATAATAATTTAATTGGAAATATAATTTTGATGAGCTTGATGCTTGAGCAACAAATAATTGTATGATTTGTAGTTATATTCTTATGATAGTATTGATATAAACGCAACACTCAGTCCAGTAATTCTTATCTCACTCAAGATTCTAACATATCTTAAATTTATCTTAGTTTTGCATTTTTAATTGAGTGACCATTTGACAGAGAAAAGCTTGTTCACAGAAAGTTAATGATTATTGAATAAATGGTCAAATGAACTATGAGAGAGCTTTTTCATTAACTTAAGGTTAGGTAATCATGATATATCTATAGCCTTTTTAATATAGCAAGCCAAAAAGAAGCCTCTGATAAGTCAGTCTTCTCAAGTCATAAAATAATGAATACAGTAATAAATAATTAATTTGCAATATTTTTAAGAGATCATTAAATTCGACTCTTTCAGTAGCTGTGAAAATTATCTAGATTTCTCATACAATATATTATATGAAAAGTGAATTAAGTGGATAACAATCACACACTCTCAGATTACTTAATCGAGAGGAAAGATGAAAAAGGAAAGTCTATTATAATTCCCTTATTATTATAAAATATATTATTTGACACATATATCTACTTTTTAGGGTGAGAGTCATATAATTTATTATGATTATATAATAGTATTATCTAAAAGAATAGAGGATCTTTTAGTTTCCTCGTCACTTACGTTCCGAAATATATAAAAGGTAGTAATGGATAAATTTCGAAAATCACTTTTCATCAATTGCAGACACTTCCATAAGAGTTTTATTCTATTTCTCTTCATTATATATAGAATAACCTTCTAACAATTTTATTGAAGAGTAATTGAAAGATAATATTATTGTTATTATTTGTCAGTCCCTTAGCAATAGAGTATTTATATATCATTTAGAGTTTACTTATATACTATAAATATTTCTTTTGTATAAGAACTATATACTTTAATATACATATTATATTCAAGCAACCTACGCATACGCTGACATTGAAATCATGCACAAATGTGAAATAAGAGATCCTCTTTGAGTGTTTGAAGAACGTGGTTTTTATAAGATACTTACTATATATATATATATGAACGATAAACCATGTATAATAATATATAATGAAGATATATGGTGCATACCATTCACAACATATTTTTTACAAAGAGATCTGCACTTCAAAGGTTCGCCGATGTTAATAGTTAATATATATTAATCATCTTTACAACCTGATTTATAACTTCAGCGAACAGTCATTACCAACAATTATTTATTATCGGATCTACTATTTATGCTATATCTCTGTGCTAAGTAAAGCAGTTGAGAGTTATTATACATGATTATATACTCACATTTTCCTCAAAGCTCTATCGCACAGTAAAATCAATACATATTACCACAACATCGTATATATCTACCTCATTAATAGACCAAGCTTAATTATTGAGATAGGAAGTAGACGGATAACGAAAATATCTAGCTGACGGTACTAGTTTATTGATTTATTCGCAACTCTTTGCAAAATCACAACAAAACTGCTCTACCACGATAATATATGTTACACGTTAATATATATACAGAATATTCCACAGAGTGATTTTTATTGGCATTAATACAGAAAGAAATATGTCAAACTTGGTTTTGTTAATAAACTACAAATTTATGGTTGAAGTTATTTTTTATTATATCCTATGTAACTCGTTATATCATATTTTGTATTATTAATTGACCTAATTTCAAAATATTTCTAGTATACTAGGCTAAAAGTTTGTTTTAGTAATGAGAGAGTAGATCATCTATTGAAAATTTGATTCACTCCTAGCATACTTATGCCTAACTAATATATGATTGGTTTCAACGATAATTTTGACATACGCCGGGATAATAGATATGAATATCCCTATATTACTCTTACCTAGTTGTTATGAGGTTTATCATATAATTTCTAATATGGAGGGCGTAAATATATAGTTTATGGCAACTTTATTAATATGTAAAAGCTATTAGATGAGAAACAGTGTCAACTATGTGGATAATCAATCTCTCAACGTTCTATTACGAACGATTTCTCACTTGATTTTACTTAATAAGCCTTGAAAAATATCCGCCTAGGGTTATTATCTGGGATATACAACTGGGTGCTTCGTGCAAGATGTTTCTTAGTATATATATGCTTGAGAGAGGTGATGAGACTTAGGCTTCATTGCTTAGTACGTTTCATACAACCACTAAGCACAGGGACTATGGAATTATCCTTAGCATCATTTTCCATTAGACAAAATCTGTAAGACACAAATATTTAAACTCTCTAAAATAACTCAGTCACTCTCATTTTCTCACTTTAAGAATTTTTTGAATGTGAAGTAATTACCAGGAATGATTAATTTTACAATATATTATCACTCTCACTTATAATAAGTTAATGGAACATAGTATATCGTATTCTACACATCTAGAGAGTATATATCGATTATTTTCTATATTACAAACTTATCCATATTATCAGTAATTATGATCAACTATTACATAGTATAACACTTTCAACAACCCTAGTAAATACACTAAATTATTTATTATATTACTTTATTGTACTCTACTTCATATCTGATTACTATACTTCTCAGATTTAAGCGTTACATAATATAATTGTGTAGAATACAAATATATATATTAATATAATATATATATAATTTAATATATATATATATATATATATTATATATATATATATATATAATAATATTATATATATATATATATATAATATATTATTACATATATATTATATATATATTAATATAAATATATATAATATATTAATATTAATATATATATATATATATTATAATATATAAATTAATATATATATATTATTATATATGGTATAATATAAATATAAAGATAATATAATATATATTAATAATATAATAATATATATATTATATATATATATATATATATTATATATATATATAATATATATAATATATTATTTAATATATATATATTAATATATATATAATTAATTATTATTAATATATATTAATTATATATATATATATATATAATATATATTAATATATATATATATAAATAAATATATATATATTTATATTATATAATATAATATATATATATATAATATAATTTTATTAATTATATATATATATATATATATATTAATATATTATATATTAAATTTATATAATATTATTTATCTATATATATATTATTATATTAATATATTAATATTAATAAATATATATATTATTAATATATATTATTATATAATATATATATATATATATTATTATTAATTATTAAGTATATATATAATTAATATTATATATTTATATATATATATATTATAATATATATGAATATATTATATATATATTAATATATATATATATTATTTTATTTTACACAGAGAGTTATATCATCACTATACGACTCACTAGGGCAAAGTAACCGTATTATTAACTATAATTACAAACTATAAAATAAAATTACAAAATTTTTCACAGCACTAACAAGTCACTAATTACGCAGATTCGAACGAAACTATTGTCTCTTATTCCTGATTAGGAGAGAATTTAAATTTGAGTAAAGGAAACTACAGAGATGGAAGATGAATTCTATACAGAACAGAGGTGGGCAGAAGAGGATGGCATACCTGAGCGCGAACCTAGATCGGATGTATTTTGCTAATATTCAAATCAACAACTCAGTTGCACCGAACCATCAGACTACTACCACTTGTCACTATATACAGATAGGCGTCTATTAAAGGTTGAGAGGCACGCCGAGTATTAGGAATATAGTTTATACCTATGCGAGCCTTGCTACAGTCACTATCGATTATGTTATCATATTTATGAATATATGAGATTATTATTTATTTATTTATATATGCCACCGAGAGCACCTCTTGCGGCCGCGCAAAGGAGTAGAGAGAGTGCAGTATGCATATGCTAGACCGTATCATAGCAATACACGACACGTTTAATACAGCCTCATCCTTCTCGTCCTCACTTCGCATCTCTCACCCGCGAGCCACTCTATCTCCCTCAAGCACAGACCAGAGCGGTGATGAAACCACCTGCAGCCTCCTCCCTCACTCCAGACCTATGAAGCAGCATGCTACTCTCACGCATTATCACACTGTGTCAGTATCTCGGCAACGAGCCACTCCTTCTCTTCCTTGTGAGGTCACTCCCCGTTCTCGCGCCACGTTTACCATTCGCGATGACAGCCACGGAAAATAAACTCCCGCCAGATACTCTCCAACCACTATCACCTCGATGTACACCTCCCACTATGTCTCACTATTGCATTGTCGCGCACGAGCTCCGAGCTTACAAACCGTTGTGATGTGAGGTTTCCCAAGACCATTTTTTGTTTATGTTAAGGCCAAGGATGTTTATATTGTCAACAGGAGAACGCACGAGAAGTAGAAGACATTCCCTTCGCGTCGCGCGACGATCTTGGAGCACACACCAAAGGCCATAAAGTTATATCACTAGCTCTATAAGTACACATCGCACGATTCCATCAAGAGAGTTGAAGTACCTTAAATTGAATGAACCTTACATACAAAGGTCGTCTCCACTCTCGACTCCAAACCCCACAACGCTTCTCCAACCCTCATCTCAAATACTTCGCAACAATCCGGGAACCTGGCATTCATACCCATCTCCCAGAATCAGTCGAGAACGCACAATGAATTCGAGGCAACGCGAAGTCTTGATGAACCAGAGAGGCCAAATTCTAGACAAAATGTTAATATTTTATGAGCAAGAACATCTTGAGTTAAATACAGTTTATGCAGAAGGATCAAGTCAATCCGCGGCATATGCCACTGGATTTCACAGAGATTATGTTTGCACTGCTGCAAAGCAACGATCAATCTATGACAAAAGAGAGCGCGTCATATATAATGCTAGGTATGACTCACACATCTGACTAATGAACTCTATGAGGTACACTCACCTCACTACTCTTGCACAGAAAAGGAAAGAAAAGTCGCCCACTCAACAACACGCCCCGCATATTGAGCGACCCTTTTTGCACAGCGAAATCCATCCCATAAACATTAAACTCTAAATATAGCTATATGACTCTACATAGTAGACCAGAGTAGGAAAACCTACACCAAACCCCGGAGCGTAGGAGCTTGGCATGAGCAGTGACGCGTGCGCATCTAACCTTACTGTCCCCTCCTTACCCTCCTTCTTTCCTCCTCCTTCAAAAACACTAACACTTTTACTCTTACCCCGGTCAAATCGTTTGAATTTATATGTTCAAGCGCCACCTCAGAGCGCACATCCCTCCCCGCTAGTCTTCTCTAAGGGTCTGGAGTACCACACCCTAAATCGGTTAAATAACATTCGGCAAAGTATAATCACCTCACTAGAACTCACAAACCACTGCGCACCGCGACAGTACTAGAGCCGATCAGCGCGGACAAGTATAAGAACTGCAGATTGCCCATGATGTGCCTTTATCGCCAACTAAGTGAGAGCATAAGTAAATGCGTGTTCAAACGATCTAGATGAGGGCAAAACACTAGAGTAGACTTATATTCGGCGATAGTTAATGAGTATGGATCAGAAGCGGCTTCCTTTTTCGGAATAAGGTTGACATTGCCGTGCTTTCCAACATGCGACCTTCTAGGAAAAGTCTGATTTAGTATTGAGACCATAGAGAATATACTGACACACGCGGGGAGGGGCCCAGCTGGAAGCATCACTCCCTCAAACTTGGGGAGGAATCGCATCGGGCCAACCGCCCATTCTAAACTCATCCAGATCTCAGGAAGCCCATGCCAACCCGACCTCAACATGTTAATCCAACCCTCCCTCACCATTCCTCTGCACATAATCTCCATTAAACAAATTAAATAGCCACGGCGAACAATTACACACCTCCTGCCTTACAATCCACACGCCACAGGCAAAGACATAGAAACCCTGAGAGGAGAAGGTGGACACAGGAGAAGGAATGCCAGAATCGTCCAGGGTTGAGTTTTAGAGAAAATAGGAGGCCGAAGAGAATGGCCTTTCAGTTGGAGATGTAGCAACAGAGCCATCAGATCGATAAGAGGAGGAAAGGGGCAGATTTACAGAGAAGTTGTTGAAAATGTTTTTGGCAAGAGGCAGAAAGATTATCAGTAGGAGAACAAGGAGGTAGCGCAACCTTCGTTTGATGAAGCCGCTTCTAGAGCTCGTCAGAAAGAGTTACCCGGAACGATCTCTAGCTCGACGTGCACAATATTAGCGAGAAGTGATAGGAGACACAGATATAAATTTTTTCACCATCCCCCGATTACAGCGCTGGTCTCTAGCCTGAATGCCAGAGAACAGGCACGACGAACCATGGATTTTGAGGAGAAAAAGAATTTAGTCGAAGAAGGAATGACCTGCTCAACTGCTCAACGATTACAGCTCCCACCTTAGTGGGCAGAAGCCGAAGCGTCATCAGAGTTCAAAGCAGTCATTCCAATTATAGTTACGTAAGAAGCGACGCAAGGCCCCCAATCACACCCCCGATCAAAGTGCCAGAAAAAACGCCAATCAAAGGCCACATGTGATCGGAGATGCTTGGAATTGAGAAGTATTGAAACGTTACCTAATAGAAAGTAATAGAAGGTTGTGGTCACCGATTTAACCTAATAGGAGAGTACGAAGGTAGTGTATCTTAATATAACGATGTAGTACAACGGACTAGTGGTGAACCATACGGTCAAGTGTGTTCAAGGAATTGTTAGGGACGATTTCCGGAATGTGTTGTTAAATAGGTTCTCTTCGATTAGTTGCCTTCCAGAATCGTTAAGAAATGCTGAAATGAGTTCGGCCTCCTCCCCACCCTAATCAGTATGAGATGACCCCACATTCAGTGTTGTGTACATGGAAATCCCCTAAATAGAGGACCTCAGTAATTGGATGAGAAAATATAACAGCCTCGTGAGAGGTAGTAAGATATTCAAAGAAAAGTGTGAAAATCCTGTTCTGTTAGGAGACAGTAGCAAAGCACAAGATTATTGAAGTAGAAGGAAGAAAGATTTTGAGCCACAGAGCATTGAAGTTAGGAGATTCGAGATTCACGAGACGTGTTACAGGAGTATTAATGTTTACATGGCAACACACTCCACCCTTCAGACGGAAATTATGAAATAAGTTATAGTTGGAAACATTAAACGAGTTAGAGGATGAATTCTTAGCCATCTGAGTCTCAGACAAGAGCAAAAGGTTAGGGATAGAGTTAGTGAGGTGATATTCCACAGAGACAAAGTTAGATTTTAAGCCACGGATGTTGGTAAAGTTAATGTAAAGCCCGCGCCCCCGCAAACCTGCCATCTTTCACCCACACACACACTCGCCACACACACACGAGCAAATAAGAACAAATAAGAACAAAAGGAGAAAACGGAATAAAAAAAAAAAAAAAAATTACCACTGAAATAAAACTTAAAAAAATTTGAGTACAAAATTTCAAGGAAACCGGTCTTACTGTACAATTGAAAAAGTAAAACTTAAACCTATATAACTTTACTACACTACGGTAAAAAATAAAAATTTGTTAAAACCTAAAACTAAAAAAATGAGAAAAAAAAAAAATAATAATTTAAAACTAGGACTTATCTTTTAACACGTCAATCGCAGACCTCGCCGAAACGAATAAATGATGATAATTACTAGATAAAATTTAATAAAGCTTTCAATTAATACAAAATATTTGATAAAATACACATACACTTCACTATACACAGCACACATAATAATAACGATAAATATAAATAAAGACAAACATTCAACAAGGAGCACTTTTAAAAACACGTCCACACTTCACAAGATTAAAACACAATGTATTATATATATATATAGGCCCTATATATATTATATATAATATAATATTATATTATTATATATATAGTCTATATATTATTAATATATTTATAATATATATATATATATATTAATATATAAATATATATTTATATTATATATATATTATATTAGATATATATATATATGATTTATAAATATATATTATATTATATGATATATATATATATATATATATATATATATAGGCCCTATATATATTATATATAGTATATATAATATATATATATATATATATATATATTATATAAAATATAAATAATATATTATATATATGTATATTAATATTATATATATATATATATATAATATATTATATAATTATATACTCATGTAAATATTAAAGCATGCTCGCTTATATTTCTGTATGTTGTAATATACGCTGGGTTTGCTTTTAAGGTTACATAAGACGATGCACTACATTAAAACACACTTTAATTTAATTAAAACATTTAAAATTATATCTAATTAAAATTTTCGACATTTTTGTCCTTTTTCAAATAATGTTAACAATGGTACCAAAGAAAATGCAAAGATAGATGCAATACAAAATAAATTCATGAAAATTTCACCATACTACAAAAGCTTAATAGATATACCCAACCTACACATTTATAAGAATAATACTCCGTAAATAATAAAAAAAAATTTCTTTGGTCTCATTGTTACATTACTGAAAAAGGACATGAATTGAAATTAATTAGATAGAATTTTAAATGTTTTAATTTATTAAAGTGTGTTTAATGTAAGGCATCGTCATATGTAACCTTAAAGCAACCCAGAGTATTATACCAAAACACACACACACGCACACACACACACACACACACACACCTTATAATATATTAACAATAATAATATATATACTGTATATACTATAATCACTATTATATACCCTATATATATCTTTACACTTACAGCGTATCATATATAATTATGCTTTAATACATTTAAGAATCATATATGAAAGAAGCAATATTATAGTATATATATAACACTTTCTCACCTTTTACTCTCTAAATATATATATATAATACTATTTAATATCTCTCCCACACCCCACAAGTCCCAGCATCTTAGTGTAAACAACGGCTAATGATTACTGTAAATTATTCGAAGATATAGTTTGGCTCCGAAATACGTTTATGAAGAGTGGCACTATTGAAAAGGGTTTTTAAAGAATATTCTTAAATAAACTCACTATACAATAAAGGTTCTTTAAAGAAAAATTAATTTAACCGCTGGAATTCTAAAGCGGTAAAAGGAATATGTGGAGTGGCGGTGCACGGCGCGGAGGGAAGGAGCGACGGATATGATCACGGGGGCGCACGGAGGCGAAGAGGGTCGGGGGAATACGTTAAAGATACCAAACTGATTAGTGTCACATCCTTTTATATGTTTGTGCTATTTTAATTTTAAACGTCATCTTGTTGTTCGTTATGCTCTCAATGCGCAGGAGAGGCTTTGCGGTGAGCGGGGTGGTAGCCCTAGGTGTTTGGGAAGCACCTAAGGTGGGGGGTCCCGTAAAGCGTACAGCCTGATTGACTTATATATAGAAGTAGGGAAAGATGGGAGCGCAAGTGGCAATGAGTTAACACTTTAGCGCCTGATGGGGTGTAATGAATGTGAAGGGGTAACCACACGAGGATTTGAAAGAGGGGAGGAACGTGGAGGCTGATCTTTGAGGATAAAAAAGGGTTGAGATGTGTAGGGAGATACACAGAAATCTAAGTATGAATAGGGAAAGAGGGAGTTGGATTTCCGCGGAAAATACAAGGTATGGTATCGGGGTGAAGCGAGAGAGGGTGAGGGCGAGGGCGGGGGAGTATATGGTGAATAGTCTACGAGGAAAGAGATGTGGACAAGGTGAGATTGTGCAAACAGGTGAGTTCTAGGATAATGTGGGTAAAATTGAAATTCGGGGGACAATGCTGGGTTTTCATTTGTGCATATGTCAACCCAGTGAATGCAGCGACAAGAGGAAGGAGAGAGGCAAAGATTTAGCGGAGAGAAATTTGCATGAGTGTTGGGAAAGTTTCGGGATAAATGAAAAATTTGTTTATTTGGAGATTTGAATGCAGGAGTTGGAGGAAGGGAGGAGGTAGGAAGAATAATAGGACTTTTGGGGTAGCGCGCGATGAGGTATATCGCACTAGGAGACACCGTTTATTAGAAGTATAATGTGTCGCAAAGAGAGAATGGAGTAGTGGAGGAAATAACTTGGTTCAAAAAAATGCCATAATCACATAAGCATATACACATCATGGAGAGTGGGACTCTCTTAACGGGGGAAGGCCGATACCTAGATTATGTGTTGTGTAAATGGGAAAGATAGAGGGAGCACTTATTAGATGTAACCACTGTGAGTTTAGAGGAGGTCGGGGAGGGGGATCATCCGTAATCATCCTATTTGGTGATTGCCAGGATAAGGGTGGGAGGAGAGGTGACGGTGAGGGAAAGGGAGAAAAGAGGAGAGTGGAAGTGATAAAGGTGGAAAAATGGAGGAGATTGTATGTAAGAGGGAGTTTAGGAGAGTTATGGAGGACAGTGGAGAAACGTGAGGAGGGCCCGGGGAAATTGGGAGGTGGAGGTGTGCAGAGGTCGGAAGCAGACGAGAGGCAGTATGTGAATGAGGCCTAGAAAGGGTTAAAATGTGGAGTAAAAGGGTGGGTGCAACCTAGTAGGAAGGGAGTGAGTGGTGGACGAGTAGAGAGGAAGATGTGAAGTGAGAGGTGGTGAGAAAAAGGAAAAGGAGGCTTATGTGAAACACTGGTTGGGAAGTAGGAGGAGAAGATAGCTGGGAGGAATATTAGAAGGTATAGAGTCGAGAGAGGCAACAGCGAAGGGCGTGTGGAGACGTGCGAAGAGCAAGGAGCAGCAGGAAAGCCGTGTCAGAAAAAGTGAGAAAATTTTTGAATCGGGGAGTAAGATGTTCGGAAAGAGGTTAATAAAAAAAAGAAGAGGAAGGAGGGTTGGGGGAGGGATCTAAGGAGGAGATGGGGAGTGGATAGAAGGAGAGGATAGGGTGAGGAAGAGGTGGGGGAGTATTTTAGTGGACCTACTTTTGTATGAAGTGGGAGTGGCGGTAGCGGGAGGAGATATGCAAGAGTGAGGATGGGAAATGAAGTGGGTCCTTGAGGAGGGGATGGGATGCAAATACATCATTTACTGGCAGAAAATTATTTTAACGTGCGCCGTGAATAAACGAAAAAAGGGAAGTCCGCAGGTGTGGATGTGTGAAAATGGAAATGTTGCAGAAGGGAGGGGCATAGGGGTGGAGGAATGGTTGCATAGTTATATAACATATGTTGGAGGAGTGGTGAGGTACCACAGGATTGGGAGGATGGATGTTTGGTTTCCCTGTATAAGGGGAAAGGGGGGATAGGATGGAATGTGGGATTTATAGAGGTATATGTCTTTTTAAGTCGAGGTTACGGGCGCAGGAAAGTGTATCGGAAGAATATTGATCAGTAGACGTGAGAACGATCGGCCTTATATCGGAGGGTTGTAGAATGGGATCCTATGAATACATTGAGAGGGAGCTCAGTGGAGGGAACACGTGGAGGGATTAGATGTGACCTACAGCATTCACCTAACAGATATGCTTGTAGAGAAAAAGTATTGCAGAGGCAATAGGGTAGATATATGAAATGTTGATTTTTTTCTAGATTTAGTAGAAAGCATAGATAGCGTGAATAGGGTGAACCTGTGGAGGGTGTATGGACGCGATAATGGCGTGGGGGGGTAATTTAGGGAAAGGTATTAGGGCTTTTTATACAAAGAATAGTAGAAATGTGTGTGAGAGTGTTATGAGGGGAGAGTGAGATGTTTGGAGAGGCGGTGTGTGGATTGAGGCAGGGGTGGTTGTAATGTCGGCTCATGCGCGTTATTCCACTCTTCGTTTATGGAGAGGTGTGTGCAAGAGGAATGGTTGAGGAGGGGAGGGGGGTGAATTGATGATGGGAATGTAGAAGGGAAGGAACATGATTACTGTTGCGGATGATACTGCCCCAACGTTGGCGAAGAACGCGCAGGAGCGCTCTGAGGTATCTTGGCTGAGATGGAGTTTGCGAGAGACGTGCTGTGGAACAAAAGTGGGCTATAAAATAAATCCAGGTAAACGCAGTCAAGTGTTATCTGTTTGCTAGAAGAGGAGGAAGTGCGAAGGAGGGGGAGGGTAATGAGATGGCTTAGTAGTAGGGGGGTAGTATTATGGAAGAAGTTAAAGATTTTTAGATATTTGGGGTTGGATTTGGGTAAGGGGGGAGGGAATGAAGAGGAATAAACATAGAAAGGTGAAGGAATAAGGGCCTTTGAGTGGTTTCTGAGAGAATATGGAAAGGGGGGTGGATTATCACAGAAAGTTAAGATGAGTATCGTTCGAAAAAATCTGGTACCAAGCGGTGTTGTATGTTAAGTAAACAAAACTCTAAACTATGTCACACAAAAGTTGGGACACGTTATTCAATGGCTCCTGAAGTTTTAGAAGCGGTTTGTGGGGTTAGCAGGAGGGAGAGGATTAGGAATAGGGTGGTTGAGGGAGAGGTGTGATTGGAGGAAGGGTCTGGTGGGAAGAAGCGGAGAAGGGAATGTTAAGATGGTAATGGGCATTTAGTGAGAATGGAGGAGCAGAGAGTGGTTAGAAGATTTGGGAGCCGGAGGGGATAGGAAGGAGAGGAAGGGGAGACCAAGAAGGAGTTGGATGGATGGAATAAAGGAGATGATGGGGGAGGGAGGGATGGGGGAGGAAGAGGTAGGGAAGTTGGCGAGGGATACGAGGGTGGAGGAGGTGGGTGAAGGCGAGATGAGGGGGGTGTGAATGAGGCGAGGCTGTACGCACCAGCTAACTACACCTTCAAATAATCCGCTCAAGCGGGAGACAAAAGTGTATGTACACATAAATTCACAATACTAAATATATAATATATATATACTATATATATATAATATATATAAAATATATTATATATATATAAATATATAATATACTCCTACTATATATATATATATCTCAGTAATATACCATATCATATTCAGAATTCTACCATATATACCTATATATATATATATATACTATATATATATAATACCTATATATAATACTATAATAAATTCTATTTATTATTCATCTTTCTACTTTTTCAAAAAAGTAACTAAAGTGAAATCACTAACTATATACACTATATAACTATAACGTATATACTATATATATATTATATATATATATATATATATATACTTATAGTCCTATATATATATATATATATAATACCTATATTATATATATATATATATTAATACTTGATATATATCTATATATATATATAGTATATATAGTTCGTAAACTTCATCTTTTTAAATTTAGGATGAATAATAAAAGATGCAATAAAGATTTCCATTTACCACGTTATTTCACAATTTTTTATTCAATATATCTTCTCCATAACTATTCTTATCCAAGTAACTATTTCTAATAAACTAAAATACATAGCTCAATTATTAAATCCTTCATCTTAAAATATTCCAATATCCACATCATATTGCATATAACGGGTTGAAGGAGCGTTCCGCAGGGTAGTAGATCTTCACCTTCTCTTAGTGTACTGCTATTTGATTCTCCTTTTTTTATGAGCTGATTTAATGATATCGCTACTTCTATCCCAATGCGACTTGTATACCTTTAGTCTTCTCTCTATGTCAATGACCTTGCGTTAAATATAGCCGGTGCCAGGTTTCTTTTTACTCGACCGGTCATACTTCAACTAGCTCTGAGAATATTTCCAATGAGGTAATCGTCCCATGGCTTTACCATTTTTCTCGCCACCAAAACCTCAGCAATGCTTTTAAAGAAAAAAGCGGAACTCAAGAACTTGCGACCTTCTTACCATGCGGAACCTAATACTATATACGGTTCTGCCATTCGCTGTTACTGTCACAGGTCCAATTTCTATGACTATTCCTAGATGACAACGTAACCAATTCCCACTGTTTCTACACGCTATTAAACACCTAGAAAACAACTTGTCATCGAGAGCGCTTGGCCATGTTCACACGTCATCTAAGGCCTCAAACCATTCTTGGGGTGCTGATCGCAAGTCCTCTTTCACTATCCCTCCAACATTACTTCGGCGTCTCCTCTATTATTCAATCGAAACTTCGAGTTGGCTGTGCAGTATACGGCCAAACTCCTCAACAACACTACTACACCTATTAGACCCATCTAAAATGAATCTAAGCCGACCGTCAACTCCACTGGAGCCTTCGATCGTCCCCCCGGGTGAGCCTTGAAGTTGACACAATGTGATGCCACTCTTTCTTCGAAGAGAATACATCATTGTGCACAAGTTAATCTTCGTTTTCAAACCCCAATACCATCTGCTCTGACATTGATTCTGCAGGAGGTACCTCAGAATCCTATTACTGGCCATTTGCAGAACACGGTTGCTCTATATACCTTACTCTTAATTTCCTTAAACATCCACTTTTGCAAAGGCTGCTTTCTTTCTCTTACGACAAAGGGTGCACACCTTGACTATCCCCGCTCCAACCATTTGCTTGGCTCTGACCTCTCCTCTCTAAAATCTAACATCCTATGCCTTTAAGTTAAATACAGCATCATTTCTGTCTCTATTCCGCAGTTCACGTGAATTTTACTCCAGTGTTTTGCTGACGGCTCTAACCAGGGGACAGCTTGTGGGGGCGATGGGGCTATCTTTCCTGACCGCTCCTCCTTTCCCTTACCTTCCCCCTTCATGCTTCAATTTTATTACTAGCATTAACCTTAACGGCTCCATGTTACACGATTTGCCCCTGTCTCTCCGATTCCTAATCCCTTAGAGCCTACTCAAGATCATCTTTCATGTCATTTATCTCAAAGAATCTCGCTTCAGCACGCTACGAGCGCTTAAAACCCATTATTCTAAAAGCACAATGGTATCCACTGTACAACAATTTCTTCGGCTACTCCATTCCCGTTAGAAACAAATTATTTTATGTTGGACCCCCTCTCATGTAAGGGTAACTGGCAATGAAATCGCTGATAGAGAGGCCAAAATGGCCGCCTCCTCTCTTCGGAGTTCCAGGCACTTCTCAGATGCCATTCGACAAGGCCGCCTCCCATCAACTGATTACTACCCTGCTCTCCGACAAGGCTTTTGATCTTGCTGGCGGCAAGAGTGCTGGACGAGTGATCAGAGGGGAGTGAAACTCAGAAATATAAAGCTGAACATTGGTGAGTGGTCTTCCTCCCACAAACGAAAGAGCTTACACGAGGTGATACTTGCACGCCTCCGTATTAGCCACACCAGCAATCTGTTCGCCATATTTTCATAGATTGTTCCCAGCTGGACCCTATTCGCCGTTGTCATTTTCCTACTTTACGATCCCTAACACCTTCCAAAAGAATTATCTCGTATCTTATCCGAATCTTCCCACTTTAGCAGTAACTCCATTTTCTTCTATCTCCAAGAAGTGAATATTCTTCATAATATTTGATTTTGTTATGTAATATTAGGACTATTTATAATGCAAGTATGCACTTTTATTTAGTTTTTATTTATTTTTGACTGACTGAATATTCATTTCTCCATTCAAATCTTCCTTTGACGTTTGAAGTATGTATGCGCCAGGACCCGCCCATGGTGTCGATTTTTCAGCCCAGTGTGGCAGCTTCTTTGTGAGCCGTGGTGGGTCCTGTACAATGACTTGGAAAAAAAATTGATTAAAGGGTTGATAAGACAATTTAAATAGTTTTTACAATCCACCAAATAATGTCGTTCTAAATATCGGAAATTGGATTAGTTATTAGATAATATATTTTTTAATATTATTTTATTTTATTTTATTTTTTATTCTTAATTATTTATAATATTTCAATTATTTGGTTTATACCCTTTTCTCTTGTATATTTTATTTAATTATTTATCTTATTTACTTCATTTAAGGGCGGATCTTAATTTTCTTAGGGCTATTTTAAATTTCAATTTATCTAATTATATTTAATCGAATCTGAATTATTTATTGACTTCTAAATAATTTAGGATATTAATAAACATTTTATTCTATGTGGGTCTTATTTTTAGGTTTATTATTTATTTTAATAACAATTCAATGATTTTTTCATTAATTTCAAAATCCGCCATCTTTGTTACTCAAATTTAGTTGTCAAAAGAAATATTTAATCGATCATTTGCATTACTTATTTCAATGATTACTTTTAGCATAAACCGTGGAATGCACCTT
>JABUQX010088242.1:0-17500 GCA_015478945.1 Trachelipus rathkii
GAGAGAATAATTTACGGGATTACGAGTGGTGACGCCAAGAACTACAAACCTTTGTTTATATACTTACCCTAATTACTGACTGACGAATTAACGAACCACTGTTTTTGTAGGTCCTGTGGTTAAAGTAAACGTTTAAATAAACAAATAAAATAATTGGTGAATATAATCATTCTAGTGTGTATTACAATAAAAATTAAGTGTTTAAATAATACTGAAAGGTATTTTAGTAACAATAGTCCTGAAGTGTAGCAATACTGTTTGTGGGCCTATTCATTTTTAGGCGTAAGCCGTAACTACTTTTGCCCAAAATAGGCTATAACGTAATTAGGGCTGTAAAATTAGGTATTTGAGTAAAACTTTAATAAAAGCTTTTTGGAGCCTAACTATTTGAGTTATAGCCCTACGCTAATAACGTAATAGGCTTGTGACTTCCGCCATACTGGTTTAAAACCGGATGGTCTGGTATATAAAATGTTGGCTAATGTAAAATGCCTAATTTTAAAGGTATATATATATATATTTTTTTTAGTATTAAGGATTTTTTTTTTTAGGCTTTAAGGTTCATATTTTAAGGCCTATGTTTTTTAGGCTTATGGTTGTCACAAGTTTGAAAATGGAGCATTTAGACATAAATAGCTCTGATTTAGAAGGTTTGCAGAAATCTTCTGGCCCGTCTGAGGAATTACGAAATGTAATTAAGCTAACAAGAAAGCGGGGTGGTAAAAGGTCCGCTGTTACTAAAACTTTAAATAAATTAGTTCCAGCCATTAATACTCTATCTAATGAGGATAAAATAAATAATTGCTTAACATTGAAAAAGTCAATAAATGATCTTGAATCTCTTAATGAAAGTATCACAGATTCTTTTGTAGCTTGTGAAGAATTTACGACTGAAAGACTTGAGGCTTTAGAGTCTAATAATGAGTATTATTATACTACCATTAATAAATATATTCAATTATTGAATACAAATGTTTCTCAAAGTACTTCTGCTTCAAATACAGCTCATAAAGCTAAGGTTAAAATAGCAGAAATAAAGATCTTGCCATTTGAAGGTGATGCCTCTCAATTTAAAAATTTTAAGGTATCTTTTACTAATATTTATGATAATTTAGGATTGTCAAATCAAGAAAAATTTGCTTATTTAAAACAGCACTTAAAAGGTAATCCATCTGTTCAAATAAATTGTATTCAAGAGTCAGATACAGCTTACGATGAGGCTTGGGAGCAATTAGAAGATCTCTATGCTTCTCCAGGTCAAATTAAATTTTCACTAATCAAAAAGTTATTAACTTGTAAAAAAGCTTCTAAAGATCTTAATAGTTTAAATGATTTTCAAGCTAATATGAATGCCAATGTCAATCTGTTTAAAAATAATCAACTAACTATTGATGATATTCAATTATACATCTATTATAATGCTTTAGATATAGAATTAAGAGAATATTTACGTACATGTGGATATAAATTATATCAATCGTTTGATGACTTTCGAAGTGCGGTGACTGAGGCTACTAAAACATTAAACGATCAAGGTGTTAAATCAAAACCTTTAAATTTTAATGCTCTTTCATTAAAAAATGAATCTGTAAATAATAAAAATGTAAAAAAATCTCAATCAGAGAATGAGGCAGGTTCAGGTAAAATTTTTTACGAAAGGTGTAAAATCTAAAACTTCAGTCGTTACAGCTTCTACTGTAATGACATGTAAATTATGTTCTCAAAATGGTCATACTATTTCCAGATGTTCCAAATATGCTACCAATAAAGAAAAATGGGATCGTATAAAAGAATTAGGTTATTGTAAAAAATGTACAGGTAAAAATCATGATGAAAACAGTTGTACAATATCTCTTGATCCTTGTAAAAATTGTGGTAAAAAAAATCATTTATATTTTCTTTGCTTAAAACAACTTTCAGAAGGTAAAAGTAAAATCAAGGATCCTAAAGTAAAAGATAATGGGAAAGGTAATAAAACTAGTCAAGGGTGTAATATTACTTCTATTGGAGGTAATTTAATTCTTCCATCATTACAGTTACCAATTGTAACAAATTTGGGTGTTGAAATAAAGGTGAGAGGACTTATAGATTCTGCGAGTCAGGACAATTACATTGTTAAGGATACAGTAGAGTCTCTAGGTGTTTCCACTAAGGTCATTGAGGAAACTTTAATTAACAATTAGTGGTTTTAATGCTCAATTTTCAAAGCCATGTTTTGAGGTTGCAAAATTTTTTATTAAAGATGTTGAATATCCCATTGAAGCCCTAGTTGTTGATAACATCCCGGTAAAATTTAAAATTAAAGAAGTGTCAAAACTAGTTACTTCCCTTGAACTTAATGGTTTTAAATTAGCAAAGAATTATGATTCTGAAGTAGTAACTGATTTTAATGTAATTTTAGGAGCCCCTAGTATTAAAGAACTAAATTTAGAAATTATTAAAATTAATAATGCTATGGCTTACAGATCTAGGTATGGTGTCATTTTGCAAGGTATTCCCTCAGATTATCATTTCAAATATGAGACAGCCTTGAATTTAATTACTGAGAGTTGTGTAGCTACTATCAGTGAAAATGATGAAAATCTAGCTGAAAATATAGGTCATTTCAGCAGTCTGGAAAATTTAGGGTTATTTAAAGATGAAAAATATACCACTAAATGAACAAAGAATAATAAAAAAAGTTTTAAGGATAATGTTCGGCTGAGTGAGGAAAGTATATCAGTAGAAAATCCATGGAAACCTAATCATAATATAATGACTAAACTCCTATTTTGATTATGCTTATGGCAGGCCTAATTCTCTTATTAGAAAATTAAAAAGTAATATTTATTATAAATGAGGTCAGAATATTTTTTGATTTAAATTAAATGAGGGTATCCTTTATGAAATTCCCATTGGATAAAATAGATCATAAAAAGACTATTTTCCTTCCTCACTTTTGGCTGTAAATTAGAAATAATGTTTCATCTATACTAACAATTAGATAGTGGTGGATCGCATCTGGTAAAATTATGATGATGACATAAGGCTTTAAATGATTTAACTTGATAACTGTCCATCCTTGTTACCACATCTTGCTAGGTTGTTTATACTTATAAGACATGGTAGGTACTTAACCATTGCTGACATAGAAAAGGCTTTTTTAATGTTACATCTTTCTAAGGAAGATGATAAAAATGCTCATAAACTATTATGGATTAGGGACTTATCAAAACCTTTAACTAAAAATAACTTAATTTATCTTAGGTATAATAGAGTAACATTTGGCAATAAAATCAGCCCATTTCTTTTGCAAGAGTCATTAAATCAATTTTGGAGTCAAAACAATCTGACTTGGGAGACTATTTTTCCAATCGGTTATATATGGATAACCTTATGATAAATAATGATAAAGTAGAATCCATACAGTCACATTTTGAAACTGCTATTAATTATTTAGAGCCCTATGGTCTTCACCTTTATGAATGGGCTTCTAACAGTTCTGAAGCAGAGTTAATGTTCAAAAAATCAGGTTTGCTCTCTTCTGAAGATCCTCTTTTCACTAAACTTCTAGGTTATTGGTGGAATAGGAAAGAGGATTTAATATCCTTAAAGGAATGTGACTTAGATAACAAATTTAAAACTAAAAGGGAAATTTTGAGTGCTATACAAAGTATTTTTGATCCCATAGGCTTTATTGCTCCATTAGCTTTTAAACTTAAGCTTTTAATGCAAAATCTGGTTTGTGAAAATGCTTCATGGGATGAAGAAATCTCCCCAAAATTAAAAAAAGAGTGGAAAATGATTTGTAAAGATTTTTCTAAGGTTAAAACTTAAACATTTCCTAGAATGACATCAATTGAGTCAGATATTGAATTTAGTCAGTATGATTTACATGTATTTTGTGATGCTAGTAGGGTTGGGTATGGAATGGTATGTTACCTTGTTAATAATCAAAATTCAAAATTTATATATGCCAAGTCAAGAATTAGTCCAAAGGGTAAAGATTATTCAATTTGTCAACTTGAGTTGTTAGCCATCTGTTTAGGCGTTAATGTCATTAAATATTTAATTGAAACCTATAATAAAAATGGTTAATTTTTTTGAACTACTATTTGGACCGATTCTTTGGTTTGTGCAAACTGGTTAAATCAAAAGGACTTAAAAATTAAATCTGTATTTGTTAGCAATAGAATTCAAGAAATTCAAACTAGTTGCTGTTCTTTCTCTTTGATATAAGCTTAAGACATGTTTTAGGTATAAATAATCCGGTAGATTTGTTGACTAGAAATCCTACCACCAAGAAATTTCTAAAGTATAAGCAATTTTATTTAACTGGTCCTTCATTTCTTAAAGATCCAAAATCCCTTCCTAATACAATTCTCGTAAATTTCAATTCAAAACTTAGCATAAATTCTTTACTTCAAACCACTAATGATTTACCAGTTACAGAACCCCAAGTAGAAAGTCATACTGAACCGTTATTTAACATTGAAAGATTCTCAAATAGGAGTAAAGCCCTTAGAAATAACGGGTTAATGTAATCCAGGTTTAATTCATATCTAAAATATTTTAAAAACTAAAAAATAATAATCCTCACCTAACCTTTCTGTTGAACAACGTGTAGGAAAAATAAATTCAAATTCATATAATAAAGTTGCAACTGAATTTTGGATAAAGTATTTCCAAAAGAAATACTTTTCCCAAGAATTGACAAATTTGATAAATTTAAATCAAGGTAGACCTATTGAAGACCTTACCAATCTTCAAAAGGATCTGAAATTATTTATGGATGATAATAATATCATTCGTACAATGGGAAGGTACAGGTATGCAGGAACTATACCTTATAATGCAAGGTACCCCGTCTTGCTGCCAAAATGTCATTTTACTAAATTAATAATAATTGAAACTCATAATAAAGCTAAACATGCAGGTTTATCTGCTACTTGTAACTTAATTCTCGTAAATTTCAATTCAAAACTTAGTATAAATTCTTTTCTTCAAACCACTAATAAAAAGTGTATTTCATGTAAAAGGTATTTTGCTAAAGCATATGAGGTACCCACTGTTGGTCCCCTCATAAAAGAAAAGAGTGACTATGAACACCCATTTCAAACAACTGCCATTGATTATGCTGGACCAATTTTATTAAAAGACCCAGATGATAAAAATAATAAAATTAAATCTTATATATTATTATTTACTTGTTGTAATACTAGATTTACCTGTCTTCATGTGGTTTATGAACTGACAACAGAGACATTTTTAAGGGAACTTTACCATCTTTCCCTTACCTATTCTCAACCCAAAAAAAATAATCTCTGATAACCAGTCTACTTTTAAGAAGGCTAGTAGTTATTTAAGTGATTGGTTTCATAATTTTAAAGTGCAAAATTATTTTCAAGAAAATGGTATAACTTGGCAATTCACAGCTAGCTATTCCCCCAGAACTCTAGAAATAGCAGAGAGAATTGTAGGTTAATAAAAAGATCTTTGTACAGCCCCCTTAAGGGATAGATCTAATTTCAGTTTTAATTTTTCTGCCACTAAGTGAATGCAAATCAGAAGTCTGTACTTCTCATTGTCAGTTCTAAAGAAAGAACGATTTTCTTTATAATACGAGTGTAATTTTTTTGGTCAGGATTATATTGTAAAATTATAACTTTTACACTCCTGAAGTCAAAGTTTCTTCTACTGATGTAGGGGAAATTGTTGATCCTAATTATATTTCTAATGATCAGAAATCTATTGTAAAAAATTTTAAAACTTTATCCCATCAATTAAAGGTAATAAAAAATAAATGGAGAGATGAATATCTATTGGGCTTAAGAGAAAGAGAGAAAAAGCAGCACAAACTAATTACTAAAACACCTCAAATTGGGGAATTGTGTTTGCTAAATGAGTCTAGTAAGCTTCCAAAATGTTTTTGGAAGTTAGCTAGAATTACTGATGTTCATCCTGATGATGAAGGTATTGTCAGACATGTGACTGTACAAACAGGACAGGGACATCAGTCCAAAAGACATGTATATAATCTTTACCCATTGGAGATTCCTATTGACAACCTAACCCCAGACTTACAAAAAGATGACATTACTTTACCCAAAAATGACTCTCCTCAACAAGACACTCAAATAAGACCTAAAAAGCTGCGGCTGTAAAGTTTCAAATTAGGATTAAAGACCTATTGAAACATGACTTAATTTAAGTATCCTGTAGAAGATTTTGTAAATAAATAAAAAAGGTAACTCCAGCTAGGTAGCTAGTTTTAGGTTAAGGTTTTTTAAAAATAAATAAATAAAATCCAAAAAAAAATGTTCAATTATATTTTTTTTTATTTTTGAGGGGGAGTGTTGAAATTTTGAATGGTACTAAATTAAATTCTCTATATCATTCTCAAATTGGAATCCAGTCCCAAACCTATATAAAATCTAAATTAATAAAAATCTAACTATTAATCTAACTTTAAAATTCATAAATTGAGCTATATAAAATATGCCTCTGCAAAATGCTCTAGCCTGATGCAAAAAGGGAAAAAGCACACAACCACCTAAAAAATCTCATTTCATTTTGAGAGAGAGAAAAGAAAAAAGTTTTGAACAGCTCTTAGGCATTCCGGCTGACTCTTTGAAAAAGTTCATTAATTTTGTCTTTGTCTAGCTACGCCTTAAGTAATTTTTTCTATGAAAGCAGTGACTCTCAGTGTTGTGTTTAATTTCCGTACTTCAATATCCTGGATGAATTATCTTTCTTCAAAGAGGGATCCCTCCTCATCCGATTGAAGTACCAATCATAAAAGGCTTAAACTGATGCTTCAGCGTATTACTTGTAATAGCTCCCGTTTTTTTTAAGGTAAGAGAAGTTTGCTTGACAGTTTTATCTTTAATAAATTTTTTTATTGCTTCCTTTACCTCCTCCCATAAGTGAGGTTTAATTTAATTTAATTTGCTTAAATAAATAATTAGTACGCTAAAAATTTTCTATAATGACCTTTGACCTCTAACCTTTAACCTCTGACCTTTAACCTCTGACCTTTGACCTCTGACCTCTGACTTTTTGAAAAAAAAATTGAAATTTTCGGAAAAGTTTTCAGAAAAATAAAACTTTGAGATAAATATAAGCCAATCTTTAGAAAAGGCTAACGATTTTAACGAAATATTTTCTTTTAAAAGTGTTTAAAGTGTTATTTTTTAAAAGTGTTTTTCTTAGTGTTTTTTTTTAAAGTTTTTTTTTAGTGAAACAAATTTTATTCAAAATCGAAAGTTTTGAAAATAAAACTTTGAACTATAACCTTCTACAAAGAAGGTCAAAAGTCTTTTTTGAAAATAAAACTTTGATTAAAATAAAAACTTTGAAGAAATACTATTACAAAAAAGTTCTGAAAGTGAACTTTGACACTGAACTTTGAAAAATTTTTAGCAGATAGAATACTGTGAAATATTAGACATTATAGTTTAAATATTTTTAAATATTTTAGAAAATATTTTGAAAACATTATTGATTTAAATATTTTTTCTTTAGAAATATTTTTATAAAAACTTTGATATACAAATAAGAAAGCTTGATAGAAACATAAGCGATATAAAAAGTTGTGAAAACTTTAGAAACTTTAAACAATCCAATACAATAAAGAGGATTGTTTAATAATTAAGAAACTTTATAAATATTCACATAAATATAATAACTAAATTAAATAAAGTTTAATCATGGCAGGATTAGACCCTAATCGTCTTCACAATATTTCTGATTTCTACATTATTCTTCATTCTATGCCACCTGGTTCAAAGAGTTAGTGCAGGACCAGTTGACCCTAACGGGGCTTCAGGGGGCCCCGAGGAAGACAATAAAAACTCAACAGAAAACAAGGATGATGAAAACAAGGATGATGAAGACAAGGATGAAGAACATGAAACAAAAGAAATAAAAACAACTGATGAACAAAATATAGGAGAAAATACAGGAACAAAGCCTAAAACCCAGGAACCAGTACCAAAGGACATGGGACCTCCTCCATTACATTTACCCCCTTTCAACATTGATGCAATGTCATTAAACCCAAATCAGAAAACAGCATGGGATTGGTATCAACCAGGAAAGACTGAAACTAAAGAAAAAATACCTAAAGTCTTCCAAAAGACAAATGTTTTGGACGGTACTTTTAACATACATTTAAAGACAGAGGGGGCTTCACCCCCTTCAAATAAAAAGAAGTCTTACCCTTCCTGGAATGACCAAACAGAAATTTTCAATAATAGAAGCGAGTTTAATGAAACTTGGGGTCAGAATAGACCTAATGAAACTTTATATGGAGGTCAACCCCAGAATCCATGGGGGCCATCCCAAAATGTTCTAAATAATCCCTTAAGCATGCAGCCACCCTCAACAAGCTGGCAACAACCCATTCCAACAATGCAACCGGGTTATAATCCATATCCATATGGACCCCCTTATGGAGGGTATTACCCGAATACCTTGTTTACACCTGCCTTTCCAGCAATACCAAAAGAATTAAAGCTGTATGGAAGAGATACAAAGACACAAGTCTGGGTAGGGATTAAATTTGAAGAATACCTGACTACATTGCATGAGAAAGTAAGCACATTAGGTTTAATAACAGAGCAACAGAAAATAGATTTTGCTAAAACTACAATATCGTCTGATTTTTCATCTGAAGCTCGCCAATATCTCCTTAAAGACAATAGCTTTTCCCGATGTAAGAACTTAGAAGATTTTCTTATACAATTAAAGATTTTCCTTAAACCAGAAAAAGCTGAGACAATCTTTTGTCTCCTGAAGCAGTTCATGAAATTTAGAAGAAAACCACATATAACCCTCACCGAGTTTATGCTGGATTTGAAGAATCTCTTGTGGGAATACCAACGGAAACTCATCGATATCGATACCTCCTTGGGATTTACTTCCCAACAAATAAATATTCTAATTATGACTAAAATATTAGAAAGCATGGAAGAACTTAGGGACCAAATAAGATTACGAGAAAAAGTTTTGAAAATTTTCAATCCTGATTTAAGTTTAGTAGAAATATTTAAAAACTTAGTCAAATAGAAGAAGGAGTCCTTTTCCAAACTAATATTAAAGGAGAACAAGCTGGAAGACACACAACCAGAGTATTCTATACAGAAAATAAAAATTATTATAAACCAGAAAAGACTGCTTATAACCCTTCCATGAAGAATAAAAACATGGAATGGAAAAATAAAAAGTATACTCCTAAATTTTCGGAAAAGATGACAAGCCCTTCTACAACTACAAGACAGAACAAAGGAATAGTTAAGAAAATTTCTAATACCGAAATAAAAACAAAGGACTTTTGACTCATAAAATATCCAAGGACCTTGAATACGTTCAAATTGCGAATCTGGTTTGGAAGTTACCGGGGTTAAGCGTTTATTTTAAAGGATGGCCTCCTGCATGGTATCCTAATGAAAATGAAAGTAACATGATCATACATAATAACCCCACTGATTTAGATAAAGGGATTAAAGCTCGAAAAATAGAATTGAAATATGATTCAAAGGCAAGAAAGCCAAACCCTTACCCAAAGAATGAGCAATATCAAGTAAGAGTAAAAAGGAAGACAAGAGATTCATTTAATTACAACCATAAGCTGATCCAGAACGTGAAGAAGAATCTTGTAAAAAGACGAAGAAGATGAAGAAAAAGTTTTTTTTAGGCCCGACTCTCGGCAAGAGAGGAAAATTTTTAGACCGGTAAAGATTTAAATGAAGAAAGAGAAAATAAATAGTTAATTAAGAAAATACTTCAAGCTCAAAGAAGGAAGATATCTTAGTGGTATCGGAGTTGCCTTTTGTGTAGGAATTCGAACTCTCAAAAATGGGATTCATACTTTTTACATTTTTTTTAACCCAGCGAAAGGTCAGAAGAAGGTTAAAGTTCAACAGTCTTCAGATCTTATGAAGCCGACCTGTTTGATTTCGTTTGGATGATTGAGAGAATAGAAGAAGGAAGATTTGCTCTAACTCTTAAAGCGGCTAGTATTATAGTCCAAGGGATTGGAACGCAGATGATTCATCCTCTAGGAGAAGTTGATCTACTTTTGAGACTACACCAGCAATATTACCCAGTTACATTTTTAGTCTGTAAAACTGGAAGCACTGGAGCTTGGAACGGTATTTTATTAGGTACAAGCCTTTTGGCTCACCTACCAATTACAATAGACCTTTCTTCATCACAGTTAAACCTCAAAGAGGATAATAATGAAAGAAAAATTAAAATCTTTGCCAGACAAGGCAGTTACTTTCTCATGAATCAAGAGGAAGAGTCAACTATGAGAGATAAAATAATTTATAATCCTAAAAAAGATTTTAGAAATAATTCCAATGGGAATACTAAGATTAAAATAAATAGCTACAGTAATGGCTGTAAAGCAGTAATTAATAAAGGCCCATTTGAAAAGCCTACCAAGAAAGTAATTAATAAAGACTCATTTGAAAAGCCTACAAAGAGAGTAATTAATAAAGGCTCATTGGAAAAACCTACAAAGACAGAAATTATTAAAAAGAATATTGTTCTTCCAAATGATAAAGAAATTCACAATTACAATTCCTATAAAGGAAGTTGGAATAACAGATGAAGAAATAGAAGTACGTTTGTTATTAAAAGAAGAAACAATGGCATCTGCTCACTCTTATGGTTATCTGAAAATCAGACCTGAGAATAAAAGAGAATTGGAACTGGAAAGGATTTGTTTATTAACACCTGCTTTTTCCATAGGGCCATTATACTTTGCAAATACTGTATGCCCAGTAAGAAATAATGAAGTGATCTTAAGTTACATTAACTTAAGTGACAAACCTTTTTATTTAAAAAAGAACAAATATATAAGAAAATGTCATCCTATTTTAAAGATTGATAAAAAAGAATATTTTAATAAAACTGATACTGAAACAGAAAATAGCAAATAGGATCTACATGTATAGTACCTGCTCAAAGAATCTGTCAGATACACAGTTGAAAAATGCATACAGAGAAATTTTAACAAAAAATTTAAACAAAGAAGATACAGATGTATCCATTTTAAAGAAATCTCAACTCTAAGAATTATTTGGACTTATTAAATGGAATAACAAAACGTTTTTGCTTTAGATGATGATCTGTTCCTGATTGTCCCATACAGAAAGTTTGAATTGATTACCCCAGAATGCTCAAAGATAACTTTTAGAAAACAATACCGTCTTCCACATCGCTATTTGGAAGACATAGATAATTTCACAGACGAAGCATTGGAAAAGGGATATATAAAAGCTTGTTCTCACTCACATAGCTCACGCCTATTGGTGGTGCCAAGAAGAATTCAATAAACCCGTGTTTCATTGACTATAGGTACTTAATTTTTCAGTGTGCCAGATGTATACCCATTACTCTCCATAGACGAAAATATTCTTTCCTCTAGGAGGCAGTGAGGCTGTTGATTTAATTGATGCGTATATTCTCTCGAGTGAGGAAAACAGAAATTATGGCTTTTCGTAAAGAAAGGATTATCGCCCAACCAGATTGTTATTGGGCATGAGAATCCAAGTATTTATGCAATAACATGCAAGTCGCGTTATAAGCATTTATTATGGCCTAATCGCTCAAGTTATATTTAGACGATGTCCTAATATGGGCAAAAACAAAAGAGAACATTTTTGAAAACTTAAAGAAAGTTTTTTAAACTGCATTCAAGAAGAATAAGTTGAGAGTCTTAAATTGACAAAATTCCACTTTCTACAAACCTCAGTACTCTATTTAGGGTTTAAAATAGGAAAAGACGGAATTTCGCCGGATCCAGCGAAGATTGAATCGATGAAAAGTTTCGTCCTTCCAACGAGTGTAAAGGAAACACAGTCCTTATTAGGATTTTTCAGCTATTTTCGCTTTTTAATTAGTGATTTTGCACAAATGGAAAAAAATCGGTTAACGTTATAAAAAAAAAAATTAAAGTTTTAAAGGAAGGAAGAACAACAAAAAGCATTGAACTCTTAAAGAGAAATTGGTTGTTCAACCTCAATTAACTTTCCAGATTATTCCAAGCCATTCTTTATAGGAAAGATCTTGCGACTTACGGAATCGGGAGATTTTATCAACTTTCAGATGATGGCAAAGAAAAGCCACTGTCTTTCGTATCAAGAGTGTTAAGAGGCAGTGAATTAAATTATGACATAATAGAAAAGGAATGTTTAGCTGTGGTCTTTTTGCTTCAGAAATTTAAAAACACGGTGTTTGGCTATGATATTACCATATTAACTGATAACCAACCACTTTGTTTTATCTTTAGAAATAAACAACAAACGGGAAGGTTGGCCCGTTAGAACTTATTTGTCAATAGCTTCTCACCAACTATAAAATATAAGCCTGGAAAAACTAATATTCCACCAGACTATTTGAGTAGACATCCAGCGCAAGCTCCAAACGTTTATTTTTTCAAAAGTGAAAAGAAAACGATACTACCCAGCAAAGACTTTATTTTGATCAAGGAAACTTTCCAAAGGGAACAAGAAAATTGTCCTAGATTGAAAGAATTGGTAAAATGGGCTAAAGAAAACCAAAATACTTTTCCACATATATTCCACAAAAAAGTGTTGTATTATGCAACACAACGAGAACCTTATTTAATACAGGTACCAGATAGCATGATCTACTCGGTAATAGATCATTGCCATTCGTCTCTTGGAAGTGGGCATGGAGGACAACAAAGGACTGAAAAACGAGTAGGAGAAAGATACGTTTTTCCGCATTTAAGTAAGTTAGTAAAAGAATACTGCTCACAATGCGTATCCTGTGCTAAAGTTAAAGGTCCTAGACCTCCAAAAGCAGAAATCAACCGATGGCCTCTTCCTTATACTCCTTTTTCCAGAGTACACGTGGATAGTATAGGAAAACTTCCTACATGTTCTGTTACAGGTGCCAAACACATTCTCGTTTTTAGAGATGTTTTGACTCGTTATTGCGAGTTAGTCGCTTGTAAATCAAGAACAAGCCAAGAATTTGCCCAAGCCTTGCAAGAAAGGATAATATGCAATCATTCGAGCCCAGAAATCCTAGCTTCGGACAATGCCCCGGAATTTACATCAGCTGCCTTTAAAGAGCTATGTAAAGCTTGGAGATAAAAAGGTTATATCCTGCCCTACAAGCGCAAGCAAATATGGGGTAGTCGAAGATTGAATGCGGATATAGAAATTCCTCCGTCATTTCGTAAAAGATAATCACAAAGGACTGGTCAGAATACTGTCTTTTGCTCAAAATAGCCATAAATGACTATATAATGATCGCTTGGATCCCTCCACATTTTGTCTACAACGGCTACATAAAACTGTCTTCCCTACGAGATGCCAACTACGTTCTCATTTCAATAAATCTGAAGATAGGAATTCCATTCAGATGAGAGATGTCGTATGGAAAGAATGGAAGCAATAAGAGATTTAGCAAGAGAAAATTTAGAAAAAGAAACTATTAAAGCTATGGAACAACAACACAAACATGCCACACAAAGAAATTAAAAAGTGGGTGATTATGTTTTTGTAAATGCTATAAAAAAGCCAGAGCAAAGTTCCAAATTAAACAAAAGATTTGAAGGACCTTTTATTGTAAATCAAATAAAAGAGCCTAATAAACTTATGCTTTCATGTTTAAATTCAACAAAGATATTTCCGGTTCACCGGGACAATGTCAAAATAATTCCAGTGGAGAAGATCACAGAATCGCATTTTTCTTTTGATAATGATGAGATTTGGAATCCAGATGCTATTCAAGAAACATTGGATTCCCCTAAGCTTACAACAGAAAGAACAAAAAGAGTGGATCCTGAAGAAGTAGACCAACAAGAAGATGACCAAGAATACATATCTCCAAACACTTCTTCCTGGATTCCCCCTACTTTTAATAACATACAAAATATTCTACCAGAAGAGTCAACACAAGGACTACAGAATCCAGTAGAATCACAAACTTCTTGTAACCAAGATAAACCTAATACCCAACAGGGAAGTGAAATGTTGAATTCTACTCCAGCAAGAAATCAAATAAGAGGGTAAGGCATCTCTGTCACCAATCAGACAAGAAGACTCATATATTTCAGACATTTCTGAGTTTGGATGAACATCCAGTCCATTGCAGAATAAAGAGGACACTTTGGTAAACCACTTACAGAAGAAACCTGTAGGGGTAGAAAATGTCCAAGCTCCGCTGAAATGACTTCCAAAGATGATGTGGTAACACCTCCAGCATCATTTATGCTTCCCAGTCCGTAAAGACCCTCAATACTGGAAAGATAAGGGTCGTACAGACCTCACCAGCAATTCAGGAGTTCAGAGATACCAAGAGTTACAAGAAGTCAGACAAGACAAAGAGATCATGAATCTCTACCGTCCTTACCAACAAGAAAGGAAGAAACAACAGAGAGTTGCCTGTCTCAACTGATTTACAGAGACTCCAGTTGTTTTGCCATTGGAGATGACTGGAAGAGGAAATAGGCACACTTTTGTTTAAAGATAAAATTTGTACTTGTCATCAATTAGCTGCTCAATATTGTACATTGTATAACCCTTGTTTTTTTAACTTTGTATACCTTTTATATTACATTACATTACACAACAGATTCCTTTAACTTTTTATATTTATAATCTTTTAGCATACTTTAAATTTTTATTAATTAGTATGTTGTTTGGTTCCAATATTTTTTTTCCCAAGGGGTCCGTTTTTTTTAAAACTAAAAATCATAAAAAAATCGAAAATTTTGAAATTTTATTTACGTATTTTATATATATATATTTTTATTAATATTTTATTTCTAAGAAAGAAACAAATGAAAATCGAAAAAATTATTTTCATTTAAAAATTATATAATAGAAATATAAGTCAAGAATTAGTTTTACGATATTATAATAAGATTATTATATGTTTATTTTAAATTTTAATTTAAATTTTTAATTTTAATTATATAATTCGGAATTAATACTTGTTTTAGATATTTATTTATTTTATACCTTCTTTTTAGTTAAGAAATATCAATAGTATTGCATTCAGATAATAGGTTAAGCATTCTACTTTCAAATTAAAGAAGTATGAATGAAATAATCTGATTAATTTAGGGATAATTTTTAAGATATTTTAAGTTAAACTTTACTATTTTATTTTTTTCTAATTATGATAACTATCAAACTTGATTTCTAATTTTAAAATTTTAATTTCTCATAATTCTAGTATAATTAACAGTAACCTAACAAATTTGATTCATTTTATTAATTATTTTAATATATTTAAAATAAAACGGCGACCTATCATATTAAATAAAAGTAATAATCATTTCAGGCTGAAATGAAAATGTTACATCCAGCGTTTGCGTTACTTCTTTTACCTGCAGTCTTATCATCTCCACTAACATAATATGAAGAAAGCGAGAATACTGCCAGGTATCATATTATATCACTCCGGTGAAGTAACTTTATTGAAGGATATTTAGACTTAATTGTATCTTTAGAATGTCCAGCAGAAATTAAAACTACTATTTATAGAACCACTAAAATGATTGACACTTTAAAAAATACATTCCTACCTGCCTTTAATAATAATTTTATTAATATTTCAATAAATCAAAGGGCACATAAATGGGAATTAGTATTAGAACAAAAGTAATATCCCTTAAATTATATTAGAACAAAAGTAATATCCCTTAAATTAGATGAGCTTAAAAATTTACCATGGGTTTTCTCCCAAACAAAACACAAAAGAGCTGCGTTCGGGTTAGGAGGGGATATACTTCACATTTTGTTTGGCACAGCAACAGACAAACAGATTAAATTTTTAAGAAAAAAGATAAATATTTTAGGAACATTTGCAAGTACCTCAAATTTACTAATTAACGAACTGAAAGAACAATTAAAGTCAAATACCCGAACATTAACAGAATTCCAAAATAACTTACAAAATTAATCGAATTCCAAAACGATTCCTTGCGACCCATAGCAAACTTAATAACTCGGTAGGATATAAATCATTACTTACTTAGTGACATTTCCATTAACAGGCAATTACAATGATACATCATTATTACACCTATACAATTAGCAAAAAACAAGATAACTAATGATCAACTTTATTCACTACCATCTTTTTTATTACATATATCTAGAATGACACAAACACAAACACATCCTATTCAAAACAGTTAGAAGCTCCACATATATTCATTTTTTTGCATATTCATGGACTAATAAAATCACATAACCATAGAATTAATTAACTTAATTCCGTTATTTCGAATGAAAATTAATTTCAGTATAGGTAATCCGTTCCCACATACATTCCCTTTAACGATCGTCCGTCGAATAATTTTGATATACCGAACAAATATCTTTCGTTAATATGGACAAAGAAGTATACATATTTGCCGATTCAGCTCCACGATTAATTGTCGTAACATAGGGAAAACAGCGTTTTGCCCTCAATCACAACCTTTTACAAATGACAAAACATGCTTGTTATTGCTTCTACTAAATTTCACCACTAATTTTTTGTCATTTATAACTATTTTCAAGTCTAAAGAACCATACACAGTAACACTAGGACATTTTACTATCATATCTTTCGCAGAAAAAATTAGAGCTTCAATATCCTGTGAAAGACCTAACTCAGTACAACATATGAATAATTTTATTTTCAATATCCCTCACGGTTGTACTTTTACCTCTGCACATTATCAATTTAAAAATCCCATTCATTTAGAGAAGAATATTTCATTAACTTCATTAATTTCTCAATCTGATAAAGTATTATTTAATTTTTTATCTCATGTTGCTTTACCAAATATTTCTTCAGCGTTGTTCCCAAAATTTCAAGTAATGAAGGAAGTTCAGTGGAATAAACGACTGGACAGTATAAATAATACCATCCACCCATTAACCCCTTATCTTCCTCAAATTAAATTAATTCCATATATCGGTGGAGGAACAACCGGTGTTATTCTATTCATTTTTGCCATAATGATTATTTATTTGACTTGGTCTTATAGAAAAGCATTGTGTAGAAAGTGTTTAAAAGAATTAAAGTACGAACCCCAAGAAATTCAATTACATGAGATACCCATTTCAACTCTTCCAATAGAGGTAACCCCAGTTCAAAATTCCCCAAAGAATCAAACTAAAATTGAACACTTGGTACCACCTCCCATCAAATTTAGGCAATCAATATTACACAAACCGCCTATGCCACCACCTATTACATACAGACTATCTACTTCACAAGAAGTTGAGTTGCATGCTAATATTGCTAATATACATTAAAATCCCTTATGGATTTTAATTTTTTGAAGGCAGAGTCCTTATCGTAAATTTATATATTTCCTCAATTAAAATCAAAACTAAAAGTTATTGATTAATAAAAGCATACAATCCAAAACAAATTTCTGCTTATCTAAACACAATCCCACATGACTCACTAACTTTAGTTACTCTTGCATCATCCTGTTTACTAATATCTCTTTTAAACTACCTACATTGAC
>JABUQX010088242.1:22500-24569 GCA_015478945.1 Trachelipus rathkii
ATTTTTAATAATATTTTTTATTAGTTTTTATAATTAAAGTAAAAAAAATGACTACCCTAATCGATGTGAAATTTTGATCATATTAAATGAGGTTTTAAAGGTTCCTTCGAGGAAACTAGCTGCTTAACAAATAAATAAATACAACAAAGGGCAAATTATTGGCAAGCTCTCTTAAAACAATTTAATTTAGTCTGCGAAATTAAACTGATGACTGAACATTAGACGCAAGGGTCGAATCCTCTCAAAAATACATGTAGTGAATTAATAGCAGAATCTGTAGAAGCAGATAAAATACAGCAGTGGCTTACACATTAAAAATTAAGAGCCATTATTATTTGAGTTAAAAAATGATATTTCAAATTAATGAATAAAATATGACTTTAAAAGTAGTAACACAAGATAGTGCTAGTAATATATCTAGTAAAGTAAGGTATATCTAGTTCAAAAAATTCAATAGCCCAATCATTGTTGCTCGCGAAATTGAAGAAAAGTAAAAATAAATTCAAGACATGAACACAATACTTGGCAAAGAAAAGGGAACAAGAAAATTTAGATTTGTACCAACAAAGTAGTCATATAAAAAATTTGGAGCAAAGTTTAATAAAAATTGAGCAAAAATTAGAAAGTCCAATTTTCAGTATAGCGGATACTCTGTGAAAAATTGAAAATCAAATGGTAAATTTTTCAGAAACTAAAATAAAGTATAGTTGAAATAATAATCAGGAATCTAAATTAGTAGAATTTTTAAAACAAAAGTTAGAAGGAGTATTAAGAATCCTCTCCGATGTGTGAGCCAGAAGTATTTTCTGTATAAATTTAAAGATTTTATGCTAGTTTTTAAAACTAAATATAGAAGGAAAAATTGAAAAGAATGAACAAGCTTTCCTTATTATCTATTTATTTAATAGAAAACAGAAATATAATTTTGTTATGATTTTGGATGAAATATAAGTTATAAAAAGGCAATAGAAAAACTCGAGAAACATATGGAAATGAACAAGTTATCGCTAATACATATTTGAAAAAAGTTAGAAGACGAATGAAATTAAGAATGAAGATGGTGAAGCCATGGCAGATTTTTCTTCACGTTATTATTATAATGCAATGGAAAATTACTTTTCGTAAGCAAATTCTATTGGTGCTATTTATAGAATAGTTAAAAAAACTTCCCTACACAGCAGCGGTGATAGTGGAGAATAAAGTTGATAGAATGTTGAAGGAAAATAAAAAGGGTAAATTTTTAGTACATTTACAAAGTTGTTGAAAAAGAGCAAGAATAATGACACACCACTGTTTGGTGACTTGGCATTGGTAAAACAAGCAACAAATTACAGAATGAAAAAGGTAAGTCACTTTATAAAAAAAAATATAATCGAGTATAGAATAACATAAAAAATGATAATAATTATAATAAAAATGAACATAATAATGACAATAAGAATAATAATAATAATAATAATAATGTAGTAATTATAATAATAATACATTCACAGTTTTGCATTTTTGTAAAAAGACAATCATAGTTATAATAAATGCAAATTCTAGAAAAAAAAGCCAAGAGAAATAATAAAGTTCATTAAAGACAATAATTATGCTTTAAATGTCTCAGATCAAATCACTTATTTTCATGTAAAAGACAGAAAAATGTGAAAAATGTAATGAGCAACATTTAACATTTCTGCATAGAGAAAAAGATAGTACCAGTTTAACAAAGAAAGAGCAAGATGGCTCAAACCCCTCACCAGCAGCACTCACGGTGAAATTAGAAAATAAAGATAAGAAAGTAGAGCCAAAAGAATCAGGAAGTAATGAAGCAAAAACCTTTCAGACAAAAGTAAGTAATAAATAAGCTTTTATCTCTGCGTATCCAGTTAAATAATCAGCTTAAAGTAAAGTAAAGTGATAAGACATACAATGGGTTCGTACTATATTCATCAGCATGTTTTATGGATTTAAATTTAGCTGCAGAACTAGGTATGTCAAATATGAAACCTCAGAAAGATATAGATATTACTACTATGTATGGACAACATAAAATAAAGACATACATTTTAAATAATTTAGAAATC
>JABUQX010088243.1:7500-12500 GCA_015478945.1 Trachelipus rathkii
ATAATAGATAATAATAACTAATAATAAATAATCTAATATAATATAATATAATAATAATCATAATAATAATAATATAATATAATAATAATAATATAATAATAATAAATAATAATAATAATAATCATATATAATAATAATAATATATAATAATAATAAATAATAATAATAATAATAATTATTCTTTTCACTCTAGATTTTTCTAATAATAATAATAATAATAATAATAATAATAATAATAATAATATAAAAATAATAATAATAATAATAATAATAATAATAATAATAATAATAATAATAATAATAATAATAATAATAATAATAATAATAATGAATAATAAAAATTATAATGAAAAAATAATAACCAAAAAAATAATGAATAAATATAATCAAATTAAATCAAATCAAAAAATATTTATTCAAGATAACAGTTACAATTTTCATCCTTTAATAGAGATACACATAATTTTATAATATTACAATTTCAATAAGCCAATAAATTAGGATGCAATTTCCCTCCTATCTGAAATGGGTCTACTAATTGCAACACAGTGTTGTGTCCTTTGAGCCCCGAATACAATACATTCATTTCTTATATTTCATCATTGTTAATTACAGTTATAATTTTGAGCATCAACATACACTGATGCCTCTTCCTTTCAATAGTAATTTTAATTGTTTTAAATTTACAATAATAATAATGGTAATTAGCATAATGATATTAATACCTAGTGACTATCCCGATCAGTGTAGTAGCTATGAGTTTTTTCATACCTCAAAAATTATGTTACAAAATAATATTAATAATAATAATAATAAATAATAAAAATAATATTAATAATAATAACAATATTATAATAATAATAACAATAATAATAATCATGAAATAATTTAATATAATAATAATAATATTTAAAAATAATAATAATAATAGTAAATAATAATGACCCAAATAATAATAATAATAATAATAATAACATAACAATAACAAAAATAATAATCGTATAATAATAATAATAATAATAATATAATAATAAATAATAATATAATAATAATAATAATATTAATAATAATAATATAATAATAATAATAATAATAATAATAATAATAATAATAATAAAAAGAAGAGAAAAAGAAAAAGATAAGAAGAAGAATTTATAATAATAATAATAATAATAATAATAATAATAATAATAATAATAATAATAATAATAATAATAATAATAATAAAAATAATAATAAGAAAAAAAATAATGAATAATAAAAATAATAATAATAATAATAATAATAATAAAATGTCCTAAAATTGAATTTTTGTGGTTTAACATTATTTAATTTAGCCTTACCGTTAAAAACTTGAAATATACCCTGGTCAGTAACTCTAAAAGTAAACTCACAAATGTATTCCACATGTCTAAAGTGTGATAATATAATATAATATAATAATAATAATATAAATAATAATAATAATAATAATAATAAATAATAATATAATAATAATAAATAATAATAAATAATAATAATAATAAAAATATAATAATATAATAATAATAATAAAAATATATTAATATTATTATTTTATTATTATCATCATAATCTACAACAATAATAATAATAAAAATAATAATAATAATAATGATATAATAAATATATAATAAATAATAATAATAATAATATAATAATAATAATAATATAATGATGTCTGAGCCAGTGAGTCAAGATCTGTGATGCTTGCCCCTTAGTTTCTAATATAATAATAATAATAATAATAATAATAATAAATAAGTAGCAACTACATCAACAAATAATTACAATCACAATTACAATTTCAATTATAATCAGTCATAAAAATAATAATAATAATTATATAATAATATAATATAATATAATAATATCATAATAATAATAATAATAATAATAATAATAAATATAGATATAATAATAATAATAATAATATTTAATAATATTTTATAATAATAATACTAATGATAATAAATATATAATAATAATATAATAATAATAATAATAATATATATAATATAATAATAATGAATAATAATAATAATAATAATATAATAATAATAATAATATGAACATTAGTATTACTCTTATATATAATAATAATAATTAATAATAAAATAATATTAAATACATAATAATAATAATAATCAATAAATGAATAATATAATAATAATAATAATAATAATAATAATAATAATAATAATAATAAATGTTAGTACTATATCATAAAAAACGTTTTTTCACTTTAAATGTAAATGCTTTTAAGGATTCTTCATTTTTTAAATTATGCGGTATTTCGTTATAAAGTTTAGCCCCTTTATAGCTAGCTGCTTGTCTAGCTTTTTCTAATCTAAATAAAGGGGGGTTGATATGTGAACTATTTCGTAGTGCCCTACTTCTTCGGTTTTGATTATTTTGATAATTAGTTAACAATAAGTTACAGGCTTTATTATGTATGATCTTATGCTGCTCTTTTAAAAGAGATAGCTTTAACAGATCTTCGAACTGCAGAATTTTAAGTTTTTTAAATAAAGGTGTTGTATGATCATAGAAGCTTCTAGCAGCGCTTAGAAGTCTTATAAAACGTTTTTGCATAGTTATAAGCGGTTGAATAACTGATTTATTTGCTATGCCGTATATTGGGAGACAATATAGTAAATGTGGATGCACATGAGCATTATATATCTTTTTCAGTATATATAGAGGAATGTATTTTGCTAATTTGACTAGTATATACATGTACTTTGCTAATTTACTCACTAACTGTTTAATATGTTCTTTAAATGTTAATTTTTCATCAACTATTACCCCAAGTATTTTTGCATATGTGTCTCTTTTCAGTTCAACTCCTTTTATTTTTATGTTGAAATTATCAGTTATAGTTTTATTGCTAATAAGAATGTATGAAGTTTTTTGTACATTTAGTGTAAGTTTGTTGTAATCGATCCATGTTGCAATCTTATTTAATGTGTATATCGTTTTCTCTGGTAGGATGTTTGGATCTTTATCACTTATTAATATTGATATGTCATCGGCAAAAGCAACCATAATAATAATAATAATTAATATAATAATAATAATAATATAATAAATAATAATAATATAATAATAATAATAATAATATAATAATATTATAATAATAATTTAATTTAATGTAATATATTAATAATAATAATAATAATAATAATAAATAATAATAATAATAATAATAATAATAATAATAATAATAATAATAATAATAATAATAATAATAATGTTTGTAATTATTATGTAATTGACATATAATAATACTAATAATTAATAATAATAAAAATAATATGAAATAATAATAATAATAAATATTAATAATAATAATAATAATAATAATAATATTATATAATAATAAATAATAATAATATAAATAAACTAATAATATTAATATGAGAGATAATAATAATGAATAATAATAATAATAATAATAATAATATAATAAAAATAATAATAATAATAATAATATAATAATAATAATAATAAAAATATAATATAATATAATAATAATATAATAATATAAAAATAAATAATAATAATAATATACAAAATGGAAGAAATAAGAAAATTAAGGAAAGGAACAAATTAATCTTAAAGGAAAATATAAGAAGTCAACATTGTATATTAATACAACAATAATAAACGGATAAATAATAAAAATAATAATAATATAATAATAATAATAATATGTAATAGATAATAATAATAATAATATAGATAATAATAATATAATAATTAATAACTAATACTACTGTAGATAATTATATATCCGGAAACACAAAATGTTAAAAAACAATTTGAAATAACAAAATAACCAAAAAAAAGTTTCAATAAAAATTTTTAATAAAAATTAAAAAAAAAATGGATAATCTTAAATTTTTGAAGTTATAATAATAATAATAATAATAATAATAATAATAATAATATAATAATAATAATAATAATAATAATAATAATAATAATAATAATAATAATAATAATAATAATAATAATAATAATAATAATAATAATAATAATAATAATAATAATAATAATAATAATAATAATAATAATAATGATAAGTTGTTATATTTTAAGGCTAATAATCTTGAAAAGCAGGGTTCGCGGCTCTTGCACTAAGACCTTTCTGCATTCTCCTATATTCGGATGAATACTGCCTCTGCATCTTTTGTAGGAATTTTTTTACTTGTGTTCTTTCTTGTTCAGAACAGCTGATGCATCGACCATCTCTAATGAAATCTGGTCCCAAACCTGTTAAAGATTTGAAATATAATTGATTACTTCCAATTTTGATTTTTATGATTAAGTTATATTACGACTTCGATTTTTAATCATTTATTCTAAGTACTACAAAGTACATGCTAAGTACTACAAAGAATATAAAACAATTTCTTTTAATATTTTAGATATTTGTATAGAATATACTTTTATATATAGTGGTTTAGATACAGTTGTTGATAACACTGGTAATAATTGCTAATCAAAATTATCAAATAATGTTAGATAGTGCGATGCAGTATGACGTAATTTGCTATAATGTTTTGAAATATGATCTAATGTACTTGATGCTAATACGACTAGTACTCGCACTACTACTACAACAGCAGCTACTAATATTACTACTATTACGACTGTTACTACTACTACTACTACTACTACTACTACTACTACTACTACTACTACTACTACTACTACTACTACTACTAAACTTAGATGACACTGAGTAGAAGAAATAATCTGAAAACAAAATTTCACAAACTTGTAACACTATGATATTTGTTGCTTGGAAACATCTGTTTTAGGTGAGCAAAATCATAAGTAAAATAACTAACTAATGCTAAAACATGTAACAACTATGATGTTACAAAATACATAAGCAGATTTGTTTAGGACAGTAGATTCATCCAACACAATAAATAAACAAAAATACTTAACAGGCTAGCCTTGAGTGGACT
>JABUQX010088243.1:20000-25000 GCA_015478945.1 Trachelipus rathkii
TTTTGATTTTTTGATTTTTCATAAAAATTATTTTTTTAATCTTCACAATTAATGTTAAAATAATTTTTAGATTTTTTTTTTTATATTTAGAATTTATTTCACTTTGCATTGTTTAAAAAAAAAGATAGTTAACCGTGATCATGCCTGAAGTATGCAGGCGAAATATTGGTATAATATTAAAAGTTTTAACTTCTTTTTATTCTCGAATAGTCCTTAATAAAATTTCTTCTGAAAATAAAGAACTATTTAGAAGAATTGAAAGAACTTGTAAAAATATTATTATTATTTTTTTATTATCATTTTTTATTATTATTTTTTATTATTATTTTTTATTATTAAATTATTTTTTTATTATTATTATTTATTATTATTATAATTATTATTATTTTTATTGATTATTATTATTATTATTATTATTATTCATTAATTTAATTTATTATTATTATTATTAAATTATTATTATTATATGATTCTATTCGTTAATTATTATACTTATACTATTAGTATTATTTTTATTGTTGTAAGCATGGTTGTAGCTATTATAATTGTACTGAAATTATTGTAATTTGTAGTTGTAATTTTAGTTGTAATTGTGATTGTAATTAATATTGTTTTATTTTTAATTATTTTTATTATTATAATTATTTATTGTAATTATTATTATTATTATTATTATTATTATTATTATTATTATTATTATTATTATTATTATTATTATTATTATTATTATTATTATTATTATTATTATGTTATTATAATTGTTTTTAAAATACTATTTTAATTCTTCTATTCTTTTCTTTTATTATTATTATTAATAATTATTATTATTGTTATTATATTATTATTATTATTATTGTTATTATTATTATTTTTATTTGTATTATTAATATTATTATTTATTATTATTATTATTATTATTATTATTATTATTAATTATTATTCTTATTATTATTATTATTAATTATTATTATTATTTTATTATTATTTTATTATACATTAGAACTATAATATTTTTTTCAATTATTATGATTGTTATTATACTAATAATAGTAGTAATTATCATTGTTATTGTTATTATAATTATTATATTATTATTGTTATTAATTATTTTATTTTTTTATAATTATTATTATCTATTATTTTTATTATTATTATTATTATTTTATTATTATTCATTATTATTATTATAATAATTTTATTCATTATTAAAGTTATTTACATTATTAATATAAAAAAAATTTTAATTTCCGTTATTATAAAGATTATTATTATTATTATTATTATTATTATTATTTTATATTATTATTATTATTATTATTATTATTATTATTATTATTTATTATTATTATTATTATTATTATTATTATTATTATCATTATTAGTATTATTATTATTATTATTAATTATTATTAATTATTATTATTATCATTAGTTATTTTTATTATAATTAGTTATTATGATTATTATCAGTATTATTATTATTATTATAATTATTATTATTAATTTTATTATTATTATTATTATTATTATTATTATTATTTATTATTATTATTATATTATTATTATTATTATTTATTTTATTTTTATATTATTATTATTTATTATATTATTATATTATTATTTTTTATTATATTATTATTTTAATATTATTATTATTACTATTATTATTATTATTATTATTTATTATTATGTATTATTATTATTTTATTATTATTATTTAATATTTATTATTATTATTATTATTATTATTATTATTATTATTATTATTATTAATTATTATTATTATTATTATTATTATTTATTAATTATTATTATTTTTTATTATTATTATGGTTATTATTATTATTATTATTAATTAATTATTATTATTATTATTATTATTTATTATTATTTTATTATTATTATTATTATTATTATTAATTATTCTATTTTATTATTATTATTATTATTATTATTATTAATTATTATTATTTTATTATTATCTTTATGATTTAATCATTAGTCATTATTCATTATTTTATTATTATTATTATTATATAATTATTATTATTATTAATTATTTATTAATATTTATTATTATTATTATTATTATTATTATTTATTATTACTTATTATTATTATTTTTATTATTATTTTATTATATTATTATTATTATATTATTATTATTTTGTATTTATTATTATTATTTATTTCATTGGTTATTATATAATTATTATTGTAATGGTTTTATTATTTTTAGAATCATTTTATTAAATGGTATTTCGGGTTCAAGGCACAACATTGTGTTGCCATTTAGTAAACGCCTTTCACATACTAGGGGAAATTATTTAGGTTATTACAATTAACTGATGTATTTAAAGTGTAAATTATTTAACAATATAATATAAAAATGTATATCATTTTGTTGTTTAATGACTGGATTGTATCTTCCATGTGTTGAATAAACGTTTTTGATTTTGATTATTATATTATTATTATTATTATTATTATTATTATTATTATTATTATTATTATTATTATTATTATTATTATTATTATTATTATTATTATTATTATTATTATTATTATTATTATTATTATTATTATATTATTATTATTATTTTTATTATTTTTATTATTTTCTTCACAGTTGCAGCATACCTGATCATAGGGTTTTCACCCTCTCACTTCTCCCCCCAAAAAAATTTATTTTCGTGACCTCGAGTGTTAACCGACGATGCTTGACAAATGTCCTTCGCCAGAGTCAATCCTGTAATAAAGAGAAGGAATTAAAGAATATCAAAAGGAAAAAAAAAATAAAGGATTGTTTCCTTCTCCAAGTTACCATGAGAATTTTATATCTTTTTAGAAGGAAATTAATCGTGGTAAATCATTTATATAAATAATTTTTTTAAATTTTATTTTTAAATTTTGGTTTTCATTTTTAAATTTTAATTTATTGTTTTTTATTTTTTTTAGGAAAATTTATTAATAGCAATAAAAGAAAAGAAATTATCTATTGAAGTGATGCTAAGGACTGACAATTTATTTATTTTTTATTTTATTTCCATTTTTTATTATCATTTTTTTTTTTTTTTTATTATTTGATTTTATTTTAATCCTTAAATTTTGTTATTTTATTAAAGTTTATTTTATAAATTATTATTATTATTATTATTATTATTATTATTATTATTATTATTATTATTATTATTATTATTTTATTATTATTATTATTATTATTATTATTTATTAATTATTATTATTATTATTATTATTATTTATTATTATTATTCTTATTATTATTATTATTATTAATTATTATTATTATTGATAAGTTTTATTATATTTTATTATTTTGGCTTTATCATTGTTTTAATTGGTAAAATCAATTTTGATTAAATGTTATTATTTATTATTATATTAATTATTATTATTATTATTACTTATTTATTATTATTATTAAATTTTTTTTTTTATATTATATTATTATTATTATTATTATTATTATTATTATTATTATTATTATTATTATTATTATTATTATTATTATTATTATTATTATTATTATTATTATTATTATTAATTATTATTATTATTTTTATTATTATTAATTAGTATTATTATTATTATTGATTATTAATATTAATATTATTATTATTATTTATTATTATTATTATATTATTATATTTATTATATATTATATTATTATTATTATCTTACTATTATTAATTTTTCTTTTTTTTCTTATTATTATTATTCTTTTTATTATTTTTTATTATATTAACACAGGTCACATCTTGAAACAAGTGGAATACAACAGTAAGTTACTGACGCCAAGGTATATTTCAAGTTGTAAATGAAAAGCCTAAAAAAAAACCGTGGTTAACCGCAAAAATCCAATACTAATGAAATTTTTGTCGAGACAACTGGCAAAAATATTCGTTCATAATCGCTAATTATTTATTTATTATTATTATTATTATTATTATTATCTATTATTAATTATTATTATTTTTTATTAATAATTATTTTATTATTATTATTATATTATTATTAGTTATTATTTTATTATTATTTTATATTTATTTTATTATTATTATTATTATTATTATCATTAGTATTATTATTACTGTTAAATTCTTTTTTTCTTATCTTTTTCCTACTTCTCTTCCGTTTTAATGATAATTAAGTATTGATATGTGTTATCATTAATTATTATATTGTATTATATTATTATTTTTATAAATTTATTTTTTATATTAATTATTATTATTATTATTATTATTATTATTATTATTAATTATTATTATTTTATTATTATTATTGTTATTATTATTATTATTTATATATTATTATTATTTTATTAATTATTATTATTTTATTATATTATTATTATTATTATTATTATTATTATTATTATTTTATTATTATTATTGGGATTATTATATTAATTATTATTATTATTATGTTATTCATTATTATTTTATTATTATTATTATTAATTCATTATTATTATTATTTAATTATTATTATTATTATTATTATTTTAATTATCATCCACATAATTATATTATTATTATTATTTTTTTTGCTTTTTCACTATAACTTGATTGCTCTTACTTTTATAACTCTCCTTATTATTATTATTATTTTATTATTTATTATTTATTATTATTATTATTATTATTATATATTATTATTATTATTATTATTATTATATTATTTTATTATTATTATTATTATTTGTTTTTTATTATTGTTGTTGTTGTTAATTTTATTATTATTATATTATTATTATTATTATTATTATTATTATTATTATTATTAATTATTATTATTTTATTATTATTATTATATTATTATTATTATTATTATTATATTTATTACTATTATTATTAATTTTGATATTATTGCAACATAATTATTGAGTTATGAAAAACATAGTTACTACCCTAATCGGGATAGTCAATGATTTGAAACTACATTAATGAATTTACTTATTATTATTATTATTATTA
>JABUQX010088243.1:32500-40000 GCA_015478945.1 Trachelipus rathkii
TATATTCTATATTATATATATATATATATATATATATTATATATATTATATATAAGGACACTTGCAAGCCCAGAATTCCTTGAAATCTGGAAGAAAACTGGTGGTAATGTGAATTCTACAAGCACAACAAAGTAAGGGACTGTCTTGTTTATACGTTTGGGGCTTAGAGCAAGGCAAAAAGTTCCTCTTAAAACATTCTCCGTAAAATAAGAATCGCCTTAGCCAACAATCAATAGAATTTACAGAAGAATTAATGGAAAAAAGTAATTTAGCGATGGAAACAATTTTTTACGAGCCATAATCATTCAGGAACTCAAACATGTCCGTCATCGGAAGGGAAAATAATACATGTCAAGCTGCATTTTATTTACAATAAAGCACCTTATTTCAGTTATCGTGGTGCACTTGATTGCGGTATTCCTGTCCAAAAACAAACTATATACTAAAATTGAACTAATAGAAGAAATTATTAAAGCTTGGTTTCATTTTGCGAACACCTAGTAACTTGAAAAAACTTGTCCATAGTATGCAAAAAAGTTGTGGGTTGCAGAATGGTTTTTGAAGATAAGGGTAGCAATATAATATTAAATCTTTTTTTATTGACTGCCCTCATAAAGTGGCTCCTTTTAATCCCACGTCAATTATCACAGACATATTTCATAAGGACTAAATTTCTTTTCCAATATTTCATAAGGACTAAATTTCTTTTCCAATATTTCATAAGGACTAAATTTCTTTTCCAATATTTCATAAGGACTAATTTCTTTTCACCATTTTCATAAGGACTTAAATTTTCTTTGTCATACTGTTTGCCGGAACCCACATCACAGCTCTTTTATATATTTCCTAAGGAATAAATTTCTTTTCCAATATTTCATAAGGAATAAATTTCTTTTTCAATATTTCATAAGGACTAAATTTCTTTTCCAATATTTTAATAAGGACTCCCACATTTTTCCTTTTTCCAATATTTCCATCATAGGACTAAATTTCTTTTCATCTTTTCCTCACTACGGCACTCCCAACTTTTCGGATTGTGAATACCTTCTCGCCGATAAATTTCTTTTCCAATATTTCATAAACACTAGAAACTTTTGAACATTCATAAGGACTAAATTTCTTTTCCAATATTCATAGAATAAATTTCTTTTTCCAATAATTTTTCCATAAGGACTAAATTTCATTCTTTCCAATATTTATAAGGATAAACTTTCTTTTCCATATTTCCTCAAGGAATAAATTTTTTTTTCAAGTATTTCAATAAGGAACTAAATTCTCTTTTCGACTATTTCAATAAGGAATAAATTTCTTTTCCAATATTTCATAAGGACTAAATTTCTTTTCCAATATTTCATAAGGACTAAATTTCTTTTCCAATATTTCATAAGGACTAAATTTCTTTTCCAATATTTCATAAGGAATAAATTTCTTTTCCAATATTTCATAAGGACTAAATTTCTTTTCCAATATTTCATGGAATAAAATTTCTTTTTTCAATATTTCATAAGGACTAAATTTCCTTTTCAATTTTCATAAGGATTAAATTTCTTTTTCCAATATTTTCATAAGGAAATAAATTTTCTTTTCGCAATATTTCAATAAGGACTACAATTTTTTTCCATATTTCATAAGGAATAAATTTCTTTTCCAATATTTCATAAGGGCTAAATTTCTTTCCAATATTTCATAAGGAATAAATTTCTTTTCCAATATTTCATAAGGAATAAATTTCTTTTCCAATATTTCATAAGGAATAAATTTCTTTTCCAATATTTCATAAGGACTAAATTTCTTTTCCAATATTTCATAAGGAATAAATTTCTTTTTCAATAAATTGTGAGAAATCGAAATTTTACTGTACCTTTAGATACCTTATGAAATGTTTTTTTAAAACGATATAAAACATTACTATAGCATTGTAAATAAGTAAGGAAAACTAATTTGAAATGTAAAACTCCAACAAATCTACGGGTGTGATATATTTTTTGTAATCAATTATAGTTATATCCCACTGTTAAAGAGTTGCTAATAACTTTTTTTCCATTATATTTTTATTGTCAGTGAGGCTTTCTTATTTGTAGAGTGCTTTCTGAGCTTTACTTTAGCTTAATTTTTTACTTTTTATGTTCTTATGCTCTCCAAGCTCCCCTCCTTTGGGTTTCCTCCTTCTCTTTGCTTACTTATGTCTAGCTTTCTTTCAAGTCGCTCAATATCGGCTGTGGTTGATGGAGCGACTTCTTCTCTTTTTCTGTCAATAGGTGTTCCTCAGGGTTATGTCTTATCTCCCTACTTTATTCTTACTTTTCAATTAAGGTCTTCTCAACCATGCCCACATTAACTCTATCCCACTCATATTGCCGATTGACCTTACCTTCATTCTTCAACTCAATTTTCAAATTCTGCACGCACTGTCTTTACTTCTAGAGATTGCCTCTCGTCTTAATCTTTCCGATTCTATTCTCACTGATCTGGATAGAATTTTCGAGTGGGGTTCGTCTCAACCTTGTGAAATTCAATTCTTTAAAAACCCAACTTCTACAAATCTCTCTTTCTAAAACACCTTCTAACTTTCCTACCCCTCTTTTCGACGGTTCTCATCGCTCTCTCCTGTTCGAAAATATAGAATCATCCTTGGCCTTACACATGAAACAAAAAAATTCTTGAAAACATCTTTTGCTAACGGTTGCTAGGGGCCTCAAAGAAACTGGAAGTTCTGTTTAGACTGCGAGACTTTTTTTTCCTCTTCTCAGTTACTCCAGCTATATAAGGGTCTCCTCCGCCCATGTATGGAGTACTGCTCTCACATGGGAGGGGGGGGGAGCTCTGGTTTCAACCAGCTTTTAGAGCAGTGGTCGAGTCAAAGGTCAAACAGGCTTATAACTCGTCTGTAACTTTCCAGTTTCACTTGAAACCCCTATCTTTGCGGCGCGATTTGGTGCTTTATTTTCTATGCCTAAGGTACCCTGCATGGCAGGGTGCTCAAGGGAACTTATCCACTTCGCGTACCACTCATCCTTTACGACGCCCTCGTAGCAGAAAGGGGTGCTGTGTCTGCGCACCAGTTTTCTGTAGATATTGGTAACTCCAGCCTAGTTCGCTGCGGTGCTTCCTCTTCCTGCCACCTCTGTTCTGTGGAATTCTCTTCCATCTTCTGTGTTTCTGCTTAATTTAATCTCCTCAATTTAAAGCCTGCGCCTGTGCTCATCTGCGTATTTGCCGCAAGCGGATAATTTCTGGCGTGCACACCCTCCCTGAATATGGCTCTGCCCGTGAGTGGTGGTGAGAACTTTAAAAAAAAAGTGGTATCAGAATGGGGATCATTCACTACGTTGGCTCAGTATACAGCTAAAGTTTTCTTCTGTCGGAGGCCCACATATTTATGCCCACCTAAGAAAGAAAAACGCAAAGGATTTCTTAAAATCGAATCTGGGTTTCTTGGTCCGCTTTTTTCGTTTTTATATGGATATTTTTTTTCAATAATTAACAATTGTGTTGATTTCGGTTCCATCACGTCAACCTCTTACTAAATCCTTTCCGGCTGCCATCACTCTTTAAAAGTCTCTGACCGCCGTGAACCCGCTCTCCAAGCATAATTGGGACTTCTGCCAAGATTCATCATTGTATTAACAAGTGTTTGATTGCGCGATTGGCTTTGCTTAGATCTAATCTGGCAACGCCTTGTATAATCAACGCTGTTTTATGTCTCATATATAACAGCGGTAAGTTCTGATATACTACATTTCTATAACTATATTCAGCAGCTTCGTGATTTTCTCTTTCTATCCTCTTAGTAAGGATCTTCTATCATCAATTCTACAAATTTTTTTGGTTCTGTATCTCTTGTAATAATGTGTAGTTTCATTGTTTACCTTTAAAGTAATATTGCAGTGTACAGTTTGTAACACTGAGTTAGTCAATAATGTCGTGGCGCCATAAGGAGCTATCTTTTTCGAGAAAAATCACGGGTCTGACTTGGCCATCTTCTCTTGAAAAGTTGAATTGAATTGGTTGTAAGTGAGCTGTAAGAAGTAATTACAACTCCAAGGGAAAAATAAATATTACTCCTTATTCTCTAGTAGTTTATTTTTTCGAAGAGCTGAAACCGTTAACGCTGCCATTCATTGAGATAAGTAATCAGTTGGCTGCAGAACTTAGAGCGTTTCAGGATAGTCCAAAATTTAACCGGTAAAAAAAAAGAGGGAGGAGAAAGTCATTTGAGACGAGATATTAATCGACCTATTAGTCTCCATTCAAGCAGATGTTGGGTACTCAAGTTAATATCATGCCTCTATTTTACAATCCTCTAATAATGACTTCTTCTCTAAGGTAATTAAATCTGAAGCTTTCCGGAATGAGAACCAACTATTTCTAAGTGTCTAAACAATGACTCACAAGGATTGGATGCTTTCCGACACAACTAGCTAAATCTCAGGCTGTTTAAAGTAAGCTCTGTTACCCAGAGTATTCAAACATAAAGCTGTACTTCATATGCAGCATCACTAAAGAACATAATCATCAATATTTTTTTTTCAAACAGTTCAAGAGGTATTGTAAGGTGACATATTCATAAAAACTCTAGAACTGAATTACCGTTTTAGGAAACTACCTCAGGGTTCAAATTTGGACCTATATGACTGTTAATTCATCAAGGACGGAGATGACGTATTTCCGCATTTAGGGGTGCTTCTGGCTCGCAGTGGTGGGATTACTCGAAGCTGCGTAAGTCAAGAAGTTTAAATTCCAAAAACTTTTTATTCTCGCTAAGATGAAACTGTGTTGGACAGTTAATACGTTCTATCTTTGTCTTGAACAACTTGCGAATAGAGCATACCCTAGTATTTGCATGCTAGCCCAGACAGTCTTCGCCTGACGTTTATAACCATATTCGTGCCGAGATCGTAGAACAGAAAAAAAAGCCCCCCCCCCTTTTTCAATGCATGAACTTACGATCTAAGTTTGAAGAATCTTTAGACAAAAGATGCAGTTTCTACCAAACTCGTCAGGCTTGCAACTAAGCATAAACAATAGATTTGGCATCCGAACAGGAGAGAAAAATTCAAGGAGCACAAGACTCATTACTATTCAAACAGTGCAACATCATACTTCAACGTTAAGCAATATATGAACGTTAAGTAGTGAAAACCTATGTCAAATCGTCACGTCATGTTCATTGGTTAGAGCAGTAACCGAGACTGTTGGATCCTAGCCCCCGAATTCTCCACGTGATACGAATATATTGTTCAAGGAGCGAGCGCCCACAAGAATGTACAAGATAATAGTCGTAGTTAACTAAGCGAACTCATAATCTAATTCTCAGATAATCCCACAAAAGAGAATACAGTTTCTATGCTTGTTGTGGTAAGGATAATCCCATATGTTTGTGCCAAGTTGCTTCATGAAACTGAGATATAGTAACCCCAGTCCATATAATGGTCTTTTCTCTGCTCTTACCCTTTGCTTTTATTGTTTTCAGATTTTAACAGAATCGGTCCACTTTAAAGCTGACCTCTTTAAAATATTCCTTGGTCCTTTCCTTGATAGGACATTAGGGTTAGGCCAATAGCGCGCAATAGCATTTTTCCCCGTATTTTGACAGAAAGGTTACTCATTTTGATCAAGTCAGATAATAGAACTCTGCAAATTAACTTAAAAATCGAAATTAACCTATTATATGCCCTTACTTCCTGCAGACAGCATCTGAAGATAAGAGTTATCCATGGCCAGTGAAAATTCCTCAACCTGCGACTTGAGGAAACGTCCAATTCCTCATGAGGAATAATCGTCACCGTAGTGGAGTGGAAACGTGTGTGACTCTGTGGAGAAGCATATGAAAGCTGAGTACTTGTAGAGGAAATTAAATTGTCCTTAAACAATGATTGGAAAAAAAATAGAAAGATATCTGGGTCAAGCCCGAAGGAGTTTAGAGTGAGGTATTCCTTTTATAGATCACAATGTCCAACTTAAGTGTTTGAGAATAAATAGATTGGTATTTTCGGGGTGGATAGCCTTCATTTCATGAGGACATCTCGAATAGAAGGAATATTCGGACATATCTAGTATAGTATAGTTGATATAGGGGTATTGGGAATTTAAATCAAAGCCTCTGTCGTTTGGTAGCCTTAATAGATCATTAAGAAAATATGTCGTCTTCCCTAATTCTTGTTCGAAGTCAATGTTATTGGACCCATGGCAAAATATTTCTCATTTCTTTTAAATTAAGCTTCGTTTAAGAAGTTCATTTTTTCCGACGACAGATTAGAATTTCTCCGAAGTTCCTTCTAAGTTCTTGGGGGATTCATCTGTACTGTGATTGTCCTCTCTTAACGATAAATATTCTTCTTCTAAATGTGGAGAAACATCAACTTCTATTAAAAGTTAAGGGGAAGAAAGATTGGTGGTGGTGCAGCTGAACACTACTAAGTCTATGCATTACTGAGTCAATCTAATCCAGTGAATCAACAGTCAGATGAGGGAAAATGCTAAGATTGTCTATTAAACGCTCTTTTCATATATTCTAGGAGTATTTTAGAAATATAATTTTTTAAATGAAGAGGCGGATTCCATCTGCCTTCAGATGTTTTCATCGTTTGTCTTCAAATGATCGATGAATATCCACGTAGGAATTGAAGAGAGATTGATAGCAGCAATTTATTTTAATTTCCAAGGAAAATGATGATCCACAGGGAAAAATATCTGAGGTCCAGTACTCCTTATTACAAGAGTATATTCCTTGCTATTCTTTTGTATTTTCAGGAATACATTATATATCCTGTTAATCCAGAAGAAAATGATCATTCTGACGGGCAATATTGCATTAGTGAACTTAGTCAGAGTTGAACATGCAGTACCTGATGTGAAAGCTAATGTTTATTTTTATAATTCTATCGGAGATCTTTAAATTATCAAAGATGGAGAAAGATCTAATGGGGCTTTAAAATCTTTATAGAATTACTAATAATGATTTGCCAACCTTATGGTGGCCTAATTATTGAATATATTAAAATTAATGAAGGATAAAACACTCATTAAGAGGATATTCTTTATTCCGTACACTGAGGTGAGGATAAGTTTATTTTCCAATTTTCTCATTTGGTTTCAGAAATCATCCAATATCATGTGGATTATCGCATTTGGGGAAAGGCAAACTACTTCCCTAATTTATAAGGAATGTTGGCGTCTACGTGCAAAACAAATAGTCTCTGACGTGTGAAAGGCATTTCCGCCTTGGAAATTATCAAAGGCATGTTCAAACATTGCCAAACCACCTTTGATGAAATAGTTTCATCAAGTCCTTTTGACTTGGTGGATGTAGATTTATTACAATTACCTCACATAGGGAAAAACAATAGTTATTCTTTGGTCATTATCGATCACTATCCTAAATTCATCTCTGTTGCTTCCCTTATGTACAAAACAAGTCAGAAGATGGCGACTGTCATCAAGTATATTATAATTTCTTTTTATTTCACATATTCCAGAACGCCTCTTAAGTGATCGGGG
>JABUQX010088243.1:47500-50000 GCA_015478945.1 Trachelipus rathkii
AGTGCTGGAAGCGCACTTATGTTCAACCGATCCCGAAAAAAGGTAGCCGCTCTGATCCTTCAAACTATCGCCCTATAGCTTTCATTTGTATTCTATCTAAAGTCTTTCAAACTCTTCTTAATTCTCATTTCCTGGATCTTCTGGAGTCTCATTCTCTTCTTTCAGATCATCAGTATGGCTTTCGACGTTCGAGGTCAACTGGTGACATACTTTCATATCTAACTGATTTATGGTCTTCTGCCCTTAGGGATTATGGGGAGTCTTGTGTAGTGGCGCTTGCTACATCAAGCTTTTGACCGGGTATGTGGCACAGTCGCTGCTCTCAGCTCCCTTCCTTTAGTTTCCTCCTACTCTTTGCCTACTCTTGCCTCTCTGTTGGCTCCTATCAGCACTCGTTGATGGAGCGTCCTTTTCCTCCTTTCCCGTTAATTATGGTATTCCTCAAGGTTCTGCTTTATCTCCAACTTTATTCCCACTTTTCAACGATCTCCTCAGCTGTACTTCTAACCCTCTGTTCACTCTTATGCCGATGACTCAACTCTCTATTCTTCTACTCATTTAAATCTACTCCCAATTTTGCATCTAGAGTTACCTCTCGTCTTCAGCTTTCCGAGTCTATTCTTGCAGATCTGGATGGGATTTCTGGGTGGGGTCATCGCAACTTTGTAAAATTCAACTCTTTAAAAACTCAACTTCTTTACATCTCCCTCTCAAAAACACCTCTCAACTTTCCTATTTTCTTCTATGGCTCTAACATCTCACATGTGAATAGCATAAACATTCTTGGTCTCAACATAAACAAAAAATTGTCTTGGAAACCTCAAATTACAATGCTTGCTAAGGTGGCCTCAAAGAAGCTGGGAGTTCTGTTCAGGTTGCGAGAATTTTCCTCTGGTGGTTACTCCAGTTATATAAGGGCCTTATTCCCCTTGTACGGAGTACTGCTCTCACATTTAGGGGGGGGCTCCGGCTCCGCTCTTCTACTGGATAGGGCTGAGTCTAAAGCTAAGAGACTTAATAAACTGTCCTTTACTTTCAAACTCCCTTGATCCTCTATCTTTGCGACGTGATGTTGGCGCACTATCTATTTTATATAGGTACTACAGCGGCAAATGCTCGGAGGAGTTGTCCTCTCGCATTCCACCACCCTTGCGTCGCCCTCGTATCACAAAGGGTGCTGTGTCGGCACATGAATATTGCGTGAGTATTGAAAACCCCAGACTTGTTCGTTGTGGTGACTCTTTTTTTCCAGCTACTTCTGTTCTGTGGAACTCCTTTCCTTCTTCTGTTTTTCCAACTGTACTTAATCTTCCCCTCTTTAAATCCCAAGTCTGTGCTCACCTGAGAGATTTGCATTAAGCTAGGGCTTGGGTGGGTTTTCCTGTTTTATCTTCTGCCCCCTCCTTGAAAAGGGCCAAGCCCTTAGGTGGTGGTCAACTGAAAAAAAAAAAAAATTCTCGATTTGCAACTTATTTCATTATGCATTTATCTGGGAGACTGTGATAATAATAATAATAATAATAATAATAATATAATAATAATAATAATAATAATAATAATAATAATAATAATAATAATAATAATAATAATAATAATAATAATAATAATAATGATATTAATAATAATAATAATACTACTACTACTACTACTACTACTACTACTACTACTACTACTACTACTACTAATAATAATAATAATAATAATAATAATAATAATAATAATAATAATAATAATAATAATAATAATAATAATAATAATAATAATAATAATAAGTAAAGCAGATAATTGTCTAAAATGTGTACACTAATGTTATAAAACATTTTGAGAGAAACTAGGGATAAAAAATAAAAAAATTCAATAAAACTTTGTAATATAAAGTTAAAAATTTTAAAAAAAATTAATAATCTTGAATATTTTGTAATAATAATAATAATAATAATAATAATAATAATAATAATAATAATAATAATAATAATAATAATAATAATAATAATAATAATAATAATAATAATAATAATAATAATAATAATAATAATAATAAGTTGTTATATTTTAAGACTAATAATCTTCAAAAGCCGGCTTCTCGGCTCTTTGCCTAATTGCTTTCTGCATTCTCCTATATTCAGATGAATACAGCTTCTGCATCTTTTGTAGGAATTTTCTTGCTTGTGTTTCTTCTTGTTTAGAACAGCTGATGCATCTGCCATCTCTAAAGAAATCTGGAGCCAAAGCTGTTAGAGAGATAGAATTGATTAGTTCCAATTTTGATTTTTATGATTAATTTATACTACGGCTGTTATTTTAGATCTTTTATATACCACAAAGAATAAAAAATAATTTCTCTTAATATTTTAAATATTTGTACAGAAGATGCTCATATATAGTAGTTTATACATAGTTCTTGATAACGTTGGTAATAATTGCTATTAAATATTAGAAATATATAATGTTAGATAATACGATACAATAAAACGTAATCTGCTATATTCTTTCTAAGGGT
>JABUQX010088243.1:55000-65000 GCA_015478945.1 Trachelipus rathkii
TATATATATATATATAATATATATATTTATGTATAATAATATATATATAATATATATATATATATATATATAACATATATATATAACTATAATATAACAACAATATATATATAATAATAATATAATAATATATATATATAATATATATATAATATATAATATAATATATGTAATAATAATATATAATAATATGTAATTATTTATATATATATATATATATATATATAATAATAATATATATAATATATATATATATATATATATATATATATATATATATATATATATATATATATATATATATATATATATATATATATATATATATATATATTGATTTTAATTTTGTATTGTGTGCCAAATGCGAGGATGTAATTATTTCAAACTTTTAGAATTAGGTTTTTCTGTATGATTTCCAAACTTTATATTCTGTAAGCAGTGATTTCTATTGAGATAATGGAAGATTTTTGACAAAAATTCCAGGTTGGAGTATAACTAATTAAAGGTTCTTTTAAAATTTCTTTATGTTCAGATGTTCAGCGCCCCTCGTCTAAAAACCGTGAATCGAGTTTCCTATGTATCTATCATCATAATCATCGAACTTATATTTAAAGATAACCGATGGATATATAGGTATGGGAAGTTTCTCTTTAAAAGAGGAAAATTTTTCAATTTTGTTGTCAATCAAAAAAATGAATTTCAATTTGAACTGGGGGTTATTTAAAATTAAAATTCTGTAAATTTTGCGCCTTATTTCATTGCTCAATTTTATCATAAATTGAGTTTTATATATAAAAAATCTCTTTGAAAGCATTTAATCTAGTTATAGGTTTAACATGAAATTTACTAGTAAACTAGATACGAAATACATTGCCAATTAAAAATTCTGGGAATCTATTCTTCAAATTAACAATTTTAGGAGGTCTGGTTAAAAGTAATAAATAAACCTTGTAAACTATGTCAAAAACTGTTTTGATTAAATATATTTAATAAGTATATAAATGAAAGGTATAAATTTAGTTATCAATCCAATGAAAGTAAACTCCGTAAAACACTTTATCGAATATATATTATAAAAAAAAAACAAAGTTAATTTTAGGATGCCTAGTGTTAACATATTATTAAAAAAAACATATTAACAAGATCAACAGACTTAAAAAGCAAACAAAATATCTTCATTTTTCTCTTACGTATGAAAGAAGGTATTCACAAGTGGTTTCATTTATGTGCATAAAGTTATTAAATTGGATGGGAGTTATTATCTATCGGAAAACTGCTGTCAATTTGCTAATAACATCTATATGTTAGTTTAAAATAAGTTGATTATATATATATATTATTTAGTGTTATTAACCGCTTCTCGTGATCTTGGAAACAATTTTCAAATATTTCTTTCCTTCCCATTTATTATAAAAAAAAAAAATAATAATAATAATAATAAAACACTGAGAGCAACATTAAAATAATAATAATAATAATAATAATAATAATAATAATAATAATAATAATAATAATAATAATAATAATAATAATAATAATAATAATAATAATAATAATAATAATAATAATAATAATAATAATAATAATAATAGTAATAATAATAATAATAATAATAATAATAATAATAATAATAATAATAATAATAATAATAATAATAATAATAATAATAATAATAATAATAATAATAATAATAATAATAATAATAATAATGATAATAATAATAATAATAATAATAATAATAATAATAATAATAATAATAATAATAATAATAATAATAATAATAATAATAATAATAATAATAATAATAATTATAATAATTATAATAATAAGGCTAACATGGACGAATTTCCAAAAGCCCCTTTAAGATCACAAACACTAATTTTAATATTTTGTTACTTACATGATGCAAGAAACTTTGTCCAAAAATAAATTGGTCAATGATTCTCAAAATTTACTCTTTTATAAGAAAAGGTCTTGTTGAGGTCTTGGGGTTGCCGGATGTCGTCAGATCTTTCTATTTTCTTAAATAATTTTTTTTTTTCAATTCTCTTTCAATACCATAAACCATTGGCAAAAAATATTCAGGCACATCAAAAATATATATATATATATATATATATATATATATATATATATATATATATATGATATATATATATATATAATATAAAAAATAATAATATATAGAATATTTTCTTATATAATATATAATATATATAATTTATATAATAGTACTATATAATATATATATATTATATAATAAATATATTGTATTTTAAAATTATTCAGGATATTGATATAGTATATATATATATATAAATAATTTTTAATTATATATATAGAAAAATAGACCTACTAAACCCACCAGAATTTATAAACATATATTTACATATATATAATATTTATATTATATAGTATATTAATATGAAGGATGCCTAAATTGTGGGGTTTCGGTATCATGGGAGTCAAAATTTGCCTGACATTCGTGCAATATATATATATATATATATAATATATATAGTATATATATATATATATATAATATATATTATATATATATATATATATATATAATATATATATTATATATATATATTATATATATATATATATATATATATATATATAATATATTGTTTGCTGTCTACTTTTCTTCGTAGTTATATATAATGGATTTTTTGACCCTTGGATAAAATCAAAGCTAGGTATAAAACTTGGATTTATAACATATAGAGTACACTTCAATTAAAAATTACAGATAAAACGACATTTCACTACTTAAATTCTTCACCTTTGAGTATAGATGGTGCTAGTTACTGACAAAAATTTTCTCCTTTATACGGCCTTTTTCAATTGTCTTAATAGTTTAACACCAAGCGAGTGAAGAAATAATACTGAAAAGATTTTTGAAACTATTTTTTTAATATGCCTCTACATCGGTGACTCTTTCATCCTAATGCATGACAATGCAAGACCACACAAGACCCAGTGAGTGAACGACTACCTTAGGACGGTTCAAATTACGGCGTTGGAGTGGCCAGCATATAGCCCGGACCTCAACCCAATCGAACATTTGTGGCATATCCTGAAACGTTGGATCCGACAGCTGCAACCCACTCCACGGACCCTCCAGGACCTGCGATAGGCACTGCTCGAAGTATGGGATCAAATCACTGTTCAGGAAATTCGCCAACTCATCAAGAGCATGCCAGGACGGTGTCAAGGCCAATCATCCGTGCCAGACGAAGGGTCAAGACACGCGAGGTGATATAATGGGTAAATCATATTAGCGCGACAACACCAGCGCCACTCGCCCGTCGTCGTACGTACCGATGTGGTGTTTGCGATTGCCGAACCCCGAACCGTATCTGGAGCTGCGAGAGCCTTAGGCCTACACAACTTAGTCAATCCTAACGGTTTCTGGGACGAATCCACCCATGTCGTATAGTCATGTAGCCGCCAACTTAAAGTGTTTTCACAGCGGTCATTCACCTTTTCTACCTTACTTCGCAGACAACGTACCCTTGTATGTGCGATTAATTTTTCCGAGTAAATTTATATAATAATATATATATATAATTATATATATATTATATATAGTACTATATATTAGTCATATATATATATATGATAATACTTTCCAAAACTACATATATTAAAATATTACTATATATACTATATATATAATAGATAATATATATAATATATATATATATATAGTATAATAATTATATATATAGTATATATATATGTATTATATATATAATAATATATATATAATAATATATATATATATTCTAAGTATATATATAATAAATTTATATATATATAACGTATAATATATATATGATATATATATAGGTAATACGTAATATATATATATGAAGGTAATATATATAATATATATAGTAGTATATATAGCTATATATACTTATATATATACATATTCATACGTAATAAAGAGAATAGGCCGAGCTTCTTCGATTTATCGCCAGATCATCATGTATGCCGCTTTGAAAAACTATTAATCGCTAACATGTAAGGGAATACACTTGGTGGAATGCGGTCCAAGTTTTGCCCTGGACATGTAAAAAAAAAAAAAAAAAAAAAAAAAAAAATAAAAAAGAAAAAAAATCATATCTCAAAAACTACAATAGCTAAAGCGAAAAGGAATACAATTTTTGGGAATCCTGGTAAAATTTCACATAAGAAACTAATAAAAATAATAAGTAATAAAAAAAAAATTTATTTGGTTACAAAATATCCATATAATGTAGAAGGCCTATTTAGATACCTTTTATTGGTTTCTCGATAAAGTAAAATAGAGCTTTCTATGTAATTGCTTTATAAGCGCGCACTACTAGGGTCGAGCCGACCGCGGATACATAGGGGGGGGACGTTTTCGCATACCCGTATGGGAGAGGGCGGAGGAACCCGCACCGCGACCCAAGATATCCAAAAGTAGCGGGGGTTCCGGGGAGACGCCTCCCGGAGGGGGGATTAGTCTAACGCCCGTAGTTACCCGTCGAAGGACCGAGAGTAGACCCGACTCCTGCTCACTGCGTGCGGTATACCTATGGGGTGATTCTTTGAGTAAATAAAAAAAAACAAAATTTACATAGAAGTCTATTTATTGATTTTATCGAGAAGAAACGAATATAAAGGTCTCTAAATAAGGGAGCCACATGGACGGATGGCGCGGCTGGGAGTAAGCCCTGAGAGGCGCCGCGGCGGGAGGAGTGATCGTTGAGCAGGCAGGACAGCGTAGCGCTGGTAGTACGACAGGCTACGTCAGCAGATCGCGCGCCGTAGGATGTTGCTGGGGAGCGGGCGTGATGGGGGCGTCTTCGACGCCGCATGATGGATGCGGTGGGATGTATGGAGGACGAGATTGAGATACGCGGTGAGTGAGGCAGGCGGAGAGAGTGGTCAGTGGAAGTAGAGGCCTTCTTAATGCAGAGATGTTATTGATACTGTCTTAATTAACAAAAAATTGTTTTCTGTATATAATTAGTATCTATTTTGTAACATTTTCTAATGTCGAAATTTTTTAGCGCAGGACTTCCAAAAATGCTAATGTCCTTTTGCGCTGTAGGCTATTGGTATGTTGTTCGTGAGATAGATATCAATGTTTATTTTTTTTTTTTTTTTTTTTTGTTTTTATCATTCCAGGCAAGGGACTTGGACCCAGCATTCCACCAATTGTAGGTTAGTTTACTCTAGGCGAGGTAATAAGTAGTGTTTTAAGATACAGTAGACGAGATGAACATCGGAACAAGCGCTGACCTAGATATATATGTAGACGGTTTCGGATCATAGTTATATATATATAATTATAGGTATACATAGCTACAGGAGTTAATACTAGTATAAAAATGATAGTATCAACTAGTACTGTATTACTATAGATAGTCGAATGTATGTAACGATACATACGATATAAGTATTATATACTATGAAACTAAGTACCGCGCGATATCAGATGGAGCCCTGGCTTATATGAGGTGAGGGGCAGAGTAGGCAGAGAACGCTACTGTAGGTCTTAGTGAACCCCCCCAAAAAGATTAAGAAAGAGTCAGCATTTATGAGTAGATGATAAGTCAGGTGGAGGGGCTGCGCACGACGGTTAATATGATATATAGTATAAGGTAGCTATTAGTATATTATAATAGGAACGGAGTATGTATGCAATACATGATATATGATAACTTATAGGTAGCGTGTAAGTAAGTAGTAGTAATAATGATACTATAAATATCAGGTAGTACATAGTATACGATAGTAGGGTATAATATATATATAACGGTACTGATATATACGCGAATCACGTAGTAATCGATACGATATAACGTATAATCGAAAAAGAAAGTAAAATAGTTAAATAAAAAGAGTAGAAATGTAATATGAGGGATTATGTATGAGGCTGGGTATTATATATAATAAGTAGGATCGAGAGATTGAGTCGGTGGGAGTAGATATCGGATAGATAAACGTAGTAAGTATGAATCAAAGCTCGTCTCGAAGGATACTGGTTTCCAGACGCCGCCGACTCTAAATGTCAACTCCGAATTCGCTTTGGTTAGATATAAGCGTTATCGTAGTGAGGCAACACCTTTGTAATTCTCTGAATACAAAAAAATAACTGGTGCCGTTCTGTAGTAAAACTAGGCGCTCGAAAGCACTGAGTGAGATCGGAGCTGCGACTCGTGTAGCAAGATCGTTCTTAAAAAAAAACAAAAAAGCAATATAATAGTACGTTACGTATAATATAGAATGATAATATATAATGCGTAGACTAGTGATATCATAACGATGCTAGCATCGTATAAGTTCATCACTCTAACAGTCGTACATGTCATAGCTCATCTATAGTAGGTTATATAGTATGATATATAGTACATATCTATAACTACAGATTAATTATATAAGATTATTTTTGAAATGCTATTTATATATACTATGATATGAAGGAGCGATAGTAGTATAGAGCTATAGACGTAGATACGGTAGTATAGAGTCGGTACTAAGATACTATTAGGCACATAGATATATATAATATAGCGAATAGAATAATGTAGCCTAGAGTATGATAAGTAGATATACGCTCATTTAGATAGTATAATAGTAATACGTTAGGATCTTACGTATATAGTAAGATAGTAACTAGAGCGAGTGATATATAGGTATAACTGAATAGTATTCGCCCACACCCCACACCCATACACTACTATATATATGTGATAGTAGAGTAGTATAATATAGTATATATTAAGTAGATGATTGAGCGATAAGTGAGTATGGATGTAGGTATATATATGGTAGCAATATTACGTAAGGTGGATACGGTAGTTAAATTGTCAAACTCAGCAAGGCTATAGAATGCGATGGTATGTAGGGGATTTTTTATTGATCTCTTAAACAGTTCAATGGAAGAACACTAACTTGACCATCAGGATTTACTGTATTACGATAGTGTATGGGTGAATACGTTATTAGGGTGCAAGGCTATTGTATTGGATATTAGTTAATGGGTATCTCTTAGTGAAATGTTAATCAAGCACGTCGACACTAGAAAAGTGGGTGTACAATTAAAGGACATCCTCACTTGATGACTGTTCTATAGTTTGCATAGGCTTATTCATGTTGCTGAACCAAGTGTCGGAGAAGCTGTAGGAGTAAGGAAGAACCATGAATGTTGGATTTCAAGCATACTGGTAACAAGGATGTTGTCAATAATAATATCGTTGTAGTGTGTGTATTCAATGTAGTGATACAGGTCAATGTATTGTACTTTAAGCCATGGTATTTTATCAGTGTCAAGAGGAAAGACTTTGGAGGGCATATAAATGGTTAGGTTGGACTCTTTGTACTTTGGTGCCCAGTGGTTCGTTGTGTTTTGCGCCTTTAGAACAAATGGGGATGTGCTTGATCAAGGGCAATGTATTGTGCCAGGAAGAAGTATATGCTATGTAAGATCCTTGTTATCTACGTTTGTCTAGGTCCTGAGGTCCGCGTTAAAGGCATGCAAGGTGTCAGCAAGGTACTGGGATATGAGTGAGAGAAAGGAGGAAGACATGAAAGACCTTGGTAACGGTTATAGTATGATAATAGGTATGTGCGATAATAGATTTATAGATCTTATATAATATATAATACATATTAACTACATAGGTACTAGTAGATCTATAGCTAAGCCGTATATAACTAATATTAGTAGAAGTATATATATACTAGTTATAATGCATTATAGTACGTTAATATATATGATACGGTATACTGAAGGTATGGTAGCTATTGAGTATCAAGGTAACAGGTTACTTGCAAGGCCCGAACAGGAACTGGGGAGCTCGGATCAAAAAAAAATGTTTAGCACGCGTAGGCAGCTCTGTGATAAACATAATAGATGCGCTTTAAGGGTCGAAGTTCGGAAAAAAACTTATGATACTCAAGAAACTACAGATAAGGTGACAGCGGAAGAGGAATATAGACATTGTTGGAATCCTGTAGAAGTTTTAGGAAAGGAGAAAATGTAAACAAAAAAATTTTCTTTTTTAGAGTAGTGATTAATTGTGATAAGTTAATGCATGCGGAGAAAGGCGACGTATGAAGTACCTTTTAGAACACGTTTTCACTCGTATTCAAAATAGATAGCTTTCTAAGGTATATGTTATTTGTTTTGTTTGTTAAATTTAAACGAAGTACCGCCAAGGTGTTTGGTGTCGCGCGGGTTCCTCCGCCCCTGCCCTGAGCGGGTATGGAAAACAGAGTCCCCCCCTGCTGTATCCCGGTCAGATCGGCCGCCTACAGTTGCCTGTGGTCAATCCGTTTTTACAAATAATGATATATACTATAATTTCGCCCCTAGAGCAGGTAAAACAAAAAAAAAAAAAAAAAAAAAAAAAATTCAATGATTCGACCACTAGACAATCTATTTATGTGATCAATCAGATATGCATCGATCTTGTCAAATATATACTTTTGATCGCGGAAGGCTCCCGATTCCGTGGTGGGCGGTTAAGTACTTTGTCCTATATTTAGTATATAACCTGATATATATATATATATCATAGTTGATGTATATATATTATCCAGTAGATATATCTCTATATATAGAGCTAAATAGTACGTATAAGTGATAATATAGATTATCTAATAGTATAGGTAGTAGTAGAGTTTGATTTGCCGTAGCTCGTCAGAGATTTGACACAAGCGAGCCCGCCACTAGATACTAGTATATAATAGTATAACTGTAATATACTATAGTGATTATATTGCGGGTAGATAACTATCGTAACTATGATATATAGTATAATATGTGAGGAGTATATACGTAGTTCATAAGTGTAGCATATAGTGAAGCTATGATAATAGGACATATAAGTAGACACGGTATAGTAATTAGTGAGGAGATGATATGACTACAGCTACGGATTAGTAATAAGTATATTAAACTCAGTGGAAATGAATATTCCAAAAGATATATCTACTGATCATAGTAATATCAGTAAATATATGAGTAATATGTTATACGAATAGTAGTAGTAGTATTAGTAGATATATATATATAGATATCAAGTATATAGTATAGTATATATATATAGCTTAGAGGCGTATAGCACGTATCTAGGCGAGAATAGTTATGAACGACGAGTATAGATACTACGGTGTGATGAAAACTAAGAGTTAAAGGATAGTCACATAAATAATCTTTTATTGCATGATGCAGAGTAGTGCAAGTATAACTAAAGCAATTAGATGAAAATTCCCTTCAATGCAGAATTTCTGGTATGAAAACTGGGGTGAGAAATCATTAAGGTCACACTTGCAAAACTTATTGTTAGGAATAAAGAGATGATTGCGGAATCAGCAAACTTTGGGAATTCTGGAATGTAATGAGAGAAGAACAAAGAATAAACATAAATGTCTAAGATGACATAAGATTAATTTAGCTTGTAATATCGAAGTGAAGAGCAAATAGAAAGAATAGCACTGCGGATTAGTTAATGCTAAGAACTGTAAAAACTAAGATGAAAGAGCTATAAAAATTGTTTGTACAGCCATACTTTATTTAAGGAGATAAGCTTAGATTCGGTTGTACTAATGTTTGAAACAGTTCGGTGTTTTTTAACACTCGTGTAACGAATTTAGGAAATGTTTATCTGTTATTTATTTTGAAGTGCTTTCATGGCGGAATGGTAAAGATTCTTTGAAATAAATGATTAATAGGAGGTAATGAATCTGGTGATATAAGATTAATAAGATATTTGAATATAACTATATTATATTATGGGTGTTATATATATTTTTATTATTATTTATATTGTCTGGATGTTTTTATATATGGTTATAGTTATTATATTAATATATATTTATTTAGTAATAATATACTTAATTATTTTAATATATATAGAGGATTATTAATATAGGTTATTATATTAAGACTATCATAATATTGTAATCATATAATATAAGTATATATATATATCTATATAATATATCA
>JABUQX010088243.1:70000-75000 GCA_015478945.1 Trachelipus rathkii
ATTAATTATTATGTAGTTATTAGTTTTCTTCACATTATTGACTTATTTTTAATATTATATTATTATTATTATATTAGTTATTAATTTATTATTATTACTTATTGATTATTATTATTATTATTATTATTATTATATATATTATTATTCATTAATTCATTATTATTATTATATTATTATTAAATTATGATTATTTTACTATTATTTTTATTATTATTATTATTATTATTATTATTATTAATATTATTATTATTATTCATACTTATATTATTACATTTTATTATTATTATTAATTATTATGTATTATTAATTACTCATTATTATTACTATTATTCTATTATTATTACTTATTATATTTTAATTATTTTTAATTATTAATTATTATTACTATTATTATTATTATTATTATTATTATTATTATTATTATTATTATTATTATTATTATTATTATTATTATATTATTATTATTATATTATTATATTCATTATTAGTTATTAATTGAAATAATCTTAATGAAAGGGATTTATTCAAATCGGTGTAGTAGTGCCGAAAGCACAATGTTTGTTGTTTTCATAATCCTTGTGTAAGTTACAAGGTTTGAAACAAGGGGACAGAGTGGTATAAAGAGTTATTCATTATTTTATTAACTGTATTTATCGGATAAGTGTTTTATGTTTAATATTTTATTTAATTCTTATATCTTTTATTTAGACTTGATCTATTTTCAAAATCAAAATCAACATTTTTTTTATTCGGATAGCAATTACAATTTTAATCCTTGAATAAAGAGACAACACATATAATTCGTTTATATTATTAAGAATTCTCAAAAGTATGCAATGAAAGTCGTATAATCAATATGCAATTTTTCTCTACTACTGAATAGGGCATAATTGATTGCACACACTACAGTTTTGGGTAGTTTGAGCCCCGGAATACAGTACATGTCTTTCTTATATTACAGTAGTTTGGTTTTAAGATTACAATATATATTTTTAGCATAACCTGTCCATTCTTCTTCCTTTCTATACAGTAATATTAGATTGTATTAATGTACAATAATAAATTTTAAGTAATTAATAGTATGTTTAATAATACCTAGTGGACTTATCACTATTAAAGAATAAACTATAGGTTTTGTGCATAACCAATATAATAAAAATAATAATAAATAATAATAATAATAATAATAATAATAATAATATAATATAATAATAATATAATAATAATATAATAATAATAAATAATAATAATGACTAATAATAAAAATAAATATTAAAATATAAATAATATATAATAATAATAAAATAATTAATAAAATTAATATAATAATAATAATAATAAAATAATAATAATGAATAATATAATAATGAATAATAATAATAATGAATAATAATAAATAATAACTAATAAATATAATAATAATAAAATAATATAATAATAATATATTAATAATATATTTAATAATAATAATAATAATAATAATAATAATAATAATAATAATAATAATAATAATAATAATAATAATAATAATAATAATAATAATAATAATAATAATAATAAAACAATATTAACATCCATCATAGCAACAATAATAAAATAATATTCTATAAACATAGTATAATAATAATGATAGTAATAATCGTGGATTTTGAAAGTGATATAATATTTATTGTCTTTATGAACTCTCTGTAACCCCAAAGGATTGTCAGTGCAATAGTAATTTAATAATAAGGGGCGGTTTATATATTATGAATTAATAATCCTTTATATTCAATTTATTTAAATAATAAATTATATCATTTTAATGATTTACTAGGTATCAGGTCTGAAAAGCCATTCCCCAATCTTGGATTTAATCCTCTTTTGTGACGTTATAAATTGTTCTCGGACAGATAATTTAGTCTAGGTCTTAAATCAAGTCTGGAAGACTGAAGGGCAGGGTCCAATGTTTGATTCGGGCTGAGCATAATTTTCATCCCCCTAAAAATGGATATAAAATTCTTTATTTTCAGGCAATTTTGATGGGGAAAGAAGCAAACGCAGCTTTTTCTGACCTTTAAAACGTCGTTTTCGGATGTTTTTTCCGTCTGTAATCATATTTTCAGTATTTTCATTTTTTCAAAACCTATGTTTTTGACATTTTTCGTTTTAACTTCTATAATTTTTTTCGAAATGACTTCAAATTTGATACATACATAAATGGGTGTATTACCTACAAAATCTAACGCCAGTAAGTTTCTTGAATTTTCTTGAAATTTTGTGTTCAGCCATGGTCCGAAATTAAAACCGCTTTATATTATATTTCAAAAACTTAAAAATTGCCATAATTTTTTTTCTGCTCATGCGATCTAGAGGAAATTTTCATAGTATATGTAGTCAAAGGAGATGTACATTTTTTTTAGATAATTTCTTTGTATATGTAGTAGTTTTGGATTTGTTCTTGGAACAAATTTTCCCCAAAAAATTTTTTTTTGAAATTTAAATTTTTTTTTATTGAGTAGACAAAAAAATTATCTAAGTAAAAAAGATTTATCATGCCCGACTATACATGCCCGAAAAATTTGATGTTGATAGAACAAGTAGAAAAATAATATATGTAATATTTCACTGTTCAAAAAAGTTTTTTTTTCGAGAACAGTGAATATTGATCAATGATATATTAATAAACCGAACCTGCCATGTTTGGTTTCCTTCAGCCTAAAATGGGCAGTTTAGAATCCTCTGAATTTCGGATTCCTGTCTCAAAATCTTCATTGAATGCCTCAATTAATACTACTTCTTTTTATACATCCTCCATAATGACTTCTTCGTTTAATATTTCAAATCATCAACTTCCTAGAAGGAAAACAAATAACCCTAATTCCATTTATGACGTCCAGGTTGGACGCCTGTCAAACAACAACTAGCTATGGGTCGTGCTCGTGATTGAGTTTTTAGGGACAACAAAATAAATTCCCCTAGATCATGGACACAATGATCCAACTAATATGTCTGAAGGACAAACTGTTCAGATTACATATAATGTGGCAAACAGTCTTCCTTTAATGTGTACGATCGTCTCGATAAGGGAAATTCCGGAATAATATCTATATGGTTGCCTAGTTGATATTGGCTGTGAATATAATTTATTCAAAGCTTAGGATGTTGATGGCCTAGTAGGTATTAATAAATATTCATTCCATGCTTATCCCCTGTTCATTCCATCAGTGATATTTAGATTCTATTCGTGTCAAATAAAATATTCTTAATTTGGTTATTAATTATTCCTTCGTTCAATGATATTGTTATCTTGACAGAAAAAGGAGAATGTATCCATGTAGTCCCCTTGATTTTCTTGTATGTGTATTCTTATGGATTCTTTTGGCTCCTTTCTTAAATACCAAATAATTCTTTCTTACATGAATATGGTAGTTAATTATAACTTCTAATTAATAGAAGAGGAATAAATGATTTGGTGGTGTTAGTCGTCTATATCTCCACCAGACGTTCATACATACTGAGGATATCTATTAAACCTCCATGTAATAGAATCAGCGGTTGTGAATACATTGCAAGGGTAATGATCTCTATACCTAACCTCTGTAAAAATACTCCAAGGGGATTCCAAGAAATAACCTTTTCTGAAAAGGCGGATTCTCTAACAAGATGCATCTCGTTTTGGCTTGATAGCTTGATAAATCTCATTGTAATAGTGGAGGATAGTGAGGAGAGGAGAGAGATTGTGAGCGAGAGAGTTAGTAGATGAGTAGAGAGAGAGAGAGAGAGAGATGAGGAGAGAGAGAGAGGATGAGAAGAGAGGGAGGATGAGAAGTAGAGGGTAGAGAGAGTAGAGATGAGGATGGTAGAGATGAGTAGAGAGAGAGAGAGAGAGAAGGAGAGAGAGAGAGAGAGAGGAGGGAAAGCGAGAAGAGAGAGAGAGAGAGAGAGAGAGAGAGAGAGAAGAGATCGCTGGAATAGTAAACATTTCCCAGGAATATGATCTCCAAATAAAAAAATAATCTGGTAGCAGGAATGTTCTTTGTTGTTGATCTGTATTTGGGCTGTTCTCCCTGATAGGAAGTTTGGTAACCATTTCTTTAAATTAGTGACAACATTTGATTTTTTATTTTGGTGAATTAGATTTCTGTCTCGGGAACTTAGTATTCGGGGCTTTGTTCTGTCGATTGGTATCAAGTAGTGTTTTGTGTGATGTGCTTGATACTTTAAGCTATTTATTATTGATTGAATGGAGTTGTGAAAGCATGTTATTGTTGCGTGGTTTTGCTGGAAGCCGTGGTTGAAAGTGTTCTATCTTTTTGGGGATGTGTGTTTTTATTATGTCTTAGATGAGCATTTCTAAGAGTAACATCGTGTGGATTATGAGTTAGATTTGACACGATAGGAGGAGGGGTTTGAGAGGTCTTTTTCTGGTTTTAGTTTTGGAATAATAATTGCTCTTTTCCAGATGTAAGGAATGAAATTTAGGTTTAATGAGCAGTTTGTAAATGGGGGCTAGAATGGGCTTAGTGCGGTATTACCTAAATATTTAAGATGTATATTTGTGGTGTTGTCAGGTCCGGTTGCTGATGATTTTTAAGGGTCTATATGGTGTTTTTCATGTCATTTGGTGTTATTTCTATTGTTTGGTCGCAATTATTTTTTATTATTTTAAGGGATTTGATTATTCTCCTGTTTTGTGGGTGGGCAGGTTTATGACTTTGTTTTGCAAATGTGTAGCGAGGAGGTTTGGGTGTTATTTTGTCGTTTGTGGGAGTTGAGAGATTGATTTTTTGTTAGTTCATGTGTGGGAGAGTGGTAGGTTTTTGTATTTTTTATTGTGTTCCACATTCTATTGTTGTTTGTGTTCTGTAGGTTTTGTGCTAGAAATGTTTGGAAATTATTTGAAGTTTGTGGTTTGGTTAAGGTTGTGATTTGTGTGTTTTAATTGTTAATTAGGATTTTTGTTTGCTGTGTTTGCTGAGCTAATTTTTTAATTAGGTTACGTTGTTTGATAAGGTTTG
>JABUQX010088243.1:80000-82500 GCA_015478945.1 Trachelipus rathkii
TATATAGGCATATATATATATATATATATATATATATATATATATATATATATATATATATATATATATATATATATATATATATATATATATATATATATATATATATATATATATATATAAATAGTATATATACATATATATATATATATATATATATATATATATATATATATATATATATATATATATATATATATATATATATAGTATATATATATATATATATATATATATATATATATATATATATATATATATATATATATATATAGAGGCGAGATGGTGATTCATTGGATTTGGAAGTAGTATAACAAAACGTTTATGGGGGTATAGTTCCGAGGGATTGGAGGAGGTCAATATTAGTACCTTTATATAAGGGTAAGGGGAAAAATGTAACTGTAAGTATTATAGGGTAATTAGTTTATTGAGTGTTGTAGGGAAGATATATGTTGATATTTTGGTCGAAAGAGTGCGTCGAATGAGTGAAGAACTAATTTGGGAAGAATAAGGTGCGTTTAGAAGTGGTAGAGGATGTGTGGATCAAATCTGTACATTGAAACAAATGATTGGGATAATGAGGGAGGAGAAGAATAAATTGTATTTAGGATTTATGGATTTGCAACAGGCGTATAATAGGATTAATAGGGAATCTATGGCAGGTGTTAGTGATATGGTGGTGGTAAGCTTCTGAATAGAATCAAAAGTATGTATGACGATAGTGAAGCGTGTGTAAGAATAAATAGAGTCGAAAGTGATTATTTTAATATTAATAGCGGAGTGAGACAGGGATGTGGTATGTCTCCTTGGCAATCCAATCTGTATATGGATGAGGTTATGACAAGGGATAGAGTTAGAATGATGGAGAATGGATGAGAGTGGAGGATTCCTACCTATTATATGAGGATGATTTGGTTTTGTGTGGCGAATCTGAAGAGAGTTTGAGAGAGATTTGGTAGGGTGTGTAAAAGAAAGGGTTTGAAAGTAAACGTAGATAAGAGTAAGGTTATGGTTGTGGGTGAGGACAGACCTCAGTGTGAAGTTATGTTAGATGGTGAGCAGCTGGAAAAAGTGTCTGAATTTAAATATTTAGGATATATGTTGAATGAAAAGGGAGTGGATGATGCAGAGTGTAGTAGGAAAATTGTGAATGGCACTAAGGTGGCTGGTGCAGTTAAATCGTTGGTGGATGTAAAGGGACTAAGTGTTGAGTGCGCTAGGGTCTTACATGAGGGTATGTTGTTACCCGTGTTAATGTATAGTAGTGGGACTATGGTCTGGAATAAGAGGTATAGATCTAAATTACAATGTGTTCAGATGGACAATCTTAGTGGCGTGTTAGGTGTGAAAAGAAATGATAAAATGAGGAATGAACGTATTAGAGAGTTGTTTGGTGTGGAGATTGGGGTAAATGAGAGAATAAATGAAAGTACGTTGAGATGGTTTGGTCATGTGGAAAGATGAATGGCAGACGGTCGGTTAAACGATGTATAATGGTAAGTGTGTTGGGAATCGACCGGATGGGAGACAGAAGAAAAAGTGGAATGAGTCAGAAAAGGAATGCCTGGAAGAGAAATGTGAGTTTGGCAGAGGCGAGAAGAAAGGTGCATAACAGGAGTGAATGGTGGGCTTAGGAATGAACCCACATTGACGAGATGCCATAGTGAGGGTTCATCGCGGTCCCGTGAAGCTCTAGGGTGGATTTTTCTGACTGCGACGAGTTCTTACTAATTGGTATAAAGGGGGCGGTAAGGCTGGGCTTTCTTTTCTACTTGCTTCATATTTTTCTACTATTTTTATGTTTCCGGTATATGTTACGCACCTTGCCTCCAGTCTTGGGGAGATAAGAAGGGTGGTGATGATGATGATGATGATGATATATATATATATATAAAAGGTGAAGTATATATATATATATATATATATATATATATATATATATATATATATATATATATATATGTAAGTTTTCATAAAGTACTTGTACTTGTACTTGTACTTGATACCATGTACTTGTACTTGTACTTGTATTTGAACAAATTCTAGAGTACTTGTACTTGTACTTTGTACTTGAACAATTCTAGAGTACTTGAACTTGTAATTGTACTGAAAAATATATATATATATATATATATATATATATATATATATATATATATATATATATATATATATATATATATATATATATATATATACATGCACAAGAGTTATATATATATATATATATATATATATATATATATATATATATATATATATATATATATCAGGCGCGGTTTTACGGGGGAAGCACAGGAGGCTGGGCCTCCTCTAAAAAAAAAAAAAAGCAACTAATGTAATAAAATAATTCAAATTACTATTTATTACTATTAAAATAGTTTAAAATGTTATACAAGAACGCTAATTTTACATTAAGATCATTTATTCTCTTGCGAAACATTATTTTTCATAAGGATCATTGACTGGAGGAATTTCGATTTGTGCCTCCAAGAAAGCA
>JABUQX010088244.1:0-20000 GCA_015478945.1 Trachelipus rathkii
AAGTCAAATATTTCGGAATTTGCACTAGACTTTCGACTTTATTAGTTCAACAAACAACGAACGAACGGTCAGAGATATAAGTGAAGCTCTAAGTGCAAAAAACTCGAAATACTACATCTACAACAGAAAAACTAATAACATCGTAATCAGCGTAAATTTTATTCTAAAAATGGAAAAAAAAATTTTTTATTTTTTTGATATTTATTTTTTTCTCGAAAACACGATAGTAAACAAAAAAATAAAATAAAACTTTGAAATTCAGTTAAGAAATTTGTTTTAAAAATGGAAACAACAAAAGTTCCTTGTACCTATCGTAGTTTTCGAGAAAAATAAAATAAATAACCCAAAAAAATCCAAAAACAAATTTTCATATTTCAGAACAACTATTCTAACCCGCTGATTCACGAGTGTAATTAGTTTCTTTAGCTATCGTAGTTTTCCTGGAGAAAAAAAATAAAATATCCAAAAAAACCAAAAAAATTTTTTCCATTTTAGAACAATTTTCGACCTGATTCACCGAATGCTTATTAGTTTTTTCTTGAGTATCCGTAGTTTTGAGAAAAAAAATAAAATAGCCACAAATAAAACAAAAATTTTCTTTTCCAATTTTCAGAACAAATTTCTTACGCTGACTCCAAAAAGGTTATATCTTTCTTAAGCTATCGTAGTTTCGAGAAAAAAAATAATAATAGCCCCAAAAATCAAAAAAATTTTTTGCCATTTGAAAATTAATATATATATCACTGGATTCCACGAATGTATGTTTCTTGTAGCTATCGTAGTTATTGAGAAAAAAAAATAAAATAGCCCCAAAAAACCAAAAAATTTTTTTCCATTTTCAGAACAATTTTCTTACGCTGATTCACGAATGTTATTATTTTTTTGTAGCTATCGTATTTTCGAAAAAAAAAAAAATAGCCCCAAAAAATTCAAAAAAATTTTCCCTTTTTAGAACAATTATCTTACGCAGATTCCACGAATGTTAGTTCTGTTACTGATCGAGTTTGAGAAAAAAAAAAAAAAGCCCCAAAAATCTAAATAAAAATTTTTGCCACTTTAGAACAATTTCTTACGCTGATTCCCAATATGTTATAGTTTTCTGTATCTATCGTAGTTTCCGAAAAAAAAAATTAAATATCACAAAAAATTTCCACACCAAAAAAATATACTTTTTATCACATATTAACAAGAACAAACCACTCCGGAAATCAAACGCGTATTTAGATATATCGTTTCTAAAACGAACATTTGTCAAATTACCACGAATTGTTAAATATAGTTTTCTTGTTATCTAATCTTTAGTTTCGAGAAAAGAAGACTATAAATTATAAAATTTAGCCCACAAATACTCAAATGAAAGGCAAGTAATTTTGAGCACAATTTTCAATGGAATCGAATGGAAATAATACGCTTTTGATCTTCCACGAATATTTCATATTTTTTTTCTTGATTAGCTGATCTAGTTTTTTATTCTTAGTGTCTACACTCCATCAATTATCCTAGATTCAAGAATTTCATTTTAACTTCTCTTATTCCTTACTAACAAATGGAAGGCTTCTGAAACGTAGCAGTTACTTGCAGCATTTAAGATTACTATCTTGCTCCATGAATACCATTAAAGAAATATACATAAGAATACACAAATAAGACAAAAATTAAACCATAAAACAAAAAAATAAAAGTGATACAAAATAAATAATTTATTGTTATTCCTGATGTTAAACAAAATCTAAAGTTAGGTTGTTCTAAGATTTATTCTTATTTATACATATTATTAATATATATAATTACGTAATTATATTATTTCTGTAAACAAGAGTATACCATTCGGACTTAATTACTGTATCATGATTCACTGATCTATATATATTTATAATAAAATAATATAAATCCTATCATGCTTCTCTCATATTATTCCACTCCTAACTGTCTCTCAACGTTACTCCTCTTATTAATATTAGGTAAGGGGTAAAAATTCAATACTTATTCGATTAGTATATTAATATTTAACAGATCTTAAACGCCTCGTATAATATAAATATATATATAATACTACAAATAAAGTTGACTCGTAATATTAGTATCAGTATACCTTTCCTAGCGTACCACCTAAATAACTCAACTATTACAGATGGTATAAGTCGCCGTACATATATAATAGCGTATAAGTTATATAGTAGACGATCTCTTGTCTCACCTTATTAATTACCATTACCCATATAGTACCATCAGATGTAGATGTGTCAACTATATATATAAGTAATACCTATATATAACTATAGATAGATAGTTTTATTCAGAATATATATATTACTAAGATAATAGATATATTACGTAGTAATATATAATAGATATATTAATATATATATATATAGTTAATACCCTATTATATATTAGTATATAATATATATATATATAAATATAGGCTCACTATCATTATACTATTAAATCATTCCCATATAGGGGGCTCGCTCGACGCCCCTAAAAGAGCAACCCTTTTAGGGGCTCGAGCCGAGGGACGAAGGGGAGTTCATACCCCAAGGGATGTCGGAGAACCCCTCGCTACACCCAAAGATCAAAGACGGTGTTTCCGAGACCATCCCTGCGGGAATAACGTAGTCCCCCCCGAGTCCACCTAGAGCCGAGAGACCCCAACTCCTGACTCGGTGTTTACCCGTGTGTATCTAGTCTTAAAACCCCTAACACTCGGCGCCCTATTTTGCGGTCCAAAATTCTTTTTTTTCTGTGCCATGCTACGCAAAAAAAAATAAAAGGAACACAAAAAGAAAAAAAAAAAAAAAAAAAAAAAACAATCGTGGAAGACCGCACGAAATAAAACCCGTCCATGCAAGTCAAGTGAAATTTCAAAGTAGAGACAGAGAACCGGTGAAGAGAAAAAAATTTTGATTTTTTTTTATATCTTATATCGTTTTGTCTCCGAATACCACGATTAGCTCTACAAAAACTATAACATCGATTGGTACATCAGCGAAAAGAAAATTGTTCAAAAATGGCCAAAAAATTTTTTTGATTTTTGGGGCTATTTTAATTTTTTTTCCTCAAAAAACTACATACCAAGACAATAAATTAAATAACATCGGAAACAGCTAAGAACAAATTCGGGTCCAATACAATCTCAGTATTCTTACTACCGATATTCGATATATCAACTATTCGATATATCGAGTTATAGGATTATACGAATAATTTCATATAATATAAGATATATATATAAATAATATAATATATAATAATATATATATTAATATATAATATTTAATATATATATATTAAGCTACTTATAGAAGGCTGCTTTTCTCGAGTTACATGATGTCAGCTTAACCTAACCTATAGATATAATATATATATATGATATATAATATTAATATAATAATATATATATATATATATATATATATATAATATATAACATTATATATATAATATCAATTATATCATATCCATAATTACATATCGATAAAGTTCGATATATCGAATATCGTAGCTAAGACGAAAAACTGAATTTTACCCAATTTTCTTACGCTGATTCCACATGTTATTAGTTTCTTAGGCTATCGTATTTTTGAGAAAAAAATTAAAAAGCCCCAAAAAATCAAAAAAAAAATTTTACCATTTTTAAACAATTTTCTTTCGCTGATTCCACGAATGTATTATTTTCTTGTAGCTGATCGTAGTTTTCAGAAAAAAAAAAAATAAACAATAAAAAAAAATTCACAAATTTTTTTTTCCATTTTAGAACAATACTTACGCTAATTTCACGAATTTTTCGAAGGAACTGATTATTAAGTCGAATGTCTAAGTTATAAGTCGAAGGTCTAATCCAAAATTCGAAAAAAAAATCACAAGAAAATAATACAACCCCTCCCCCAAAAAAATTTTAATCCAAATTATTCTCTTTAAATTTGCACTTAACCTTCGACTTATATCAGTCCCCGATCAGGCGTTCACTATATGACGGCATAATCGGATTGAAGATAGTTTTTATCTTAGATAACTGGTTATTAAAGCGTCAGCACTTCTCGATTCCCGTAAGCACACTTTTAGTACTAGTGACTTTCGAAGGACCGAAAACGACCTAACGTGATCGCTCATGCGATTTTAGGGTTTATAAACCCATCGTTAATCCCGATATAGTAACGTTCGAAGGAACTATATAGTCGAAGGTCTAAGTATAATCGAAGGTTTAAGTGCTAAGTCAAGGCTAAGTATAAGTCGAAGTCTAATATAAGTCGAATGTTAAGTAAAGTCGAAGGCTAGTATAAGCGAATCTAATTATAAGTTCAAGGTCTAAGTGCAAGTCGAAGTCTAAGTGCTAAGTCGAAAGTCTAAGTGCAAAGTCGAATCGTCTAATTGCTAATCGAAAGTCAAGTCTAAGTCGAAGTCTAATATAAGTCGAAGTCTAAGTATAAGTCGAAGGACAATAATAATAATATCTAAAATTTTCTCAAAGAAAATAATACACAAAATTTTTCAAGTTCAAATTATTTTTCGGAATTTCAACTTAACCTTCGACATATATCAGTTCCATCAGGCTCACTATTATGGACGTTCTATCACCAGAAACGACCTCGTATTTATTTGTTAAACTGTTTGAAACGTTTCAGCCGCTTTTGCGATTCCCTAAGGCGACACTATATTATAGGGAAACGATCTAACCTGATCGCGCAACACCTTTTAAGATAAATACTATCACTTCACCCCATGTGAGACGTCCACGTTAACTGAATAAGTCAAAGTCTAAGTGCTGAAAATCTAAAAATCACAGAGAAAATAATTCCCAAAAAATTTAAGTCGAAATATTTTACGGGAATTTCACTTAGACTTTCGATTATATTAGTCAACAAACAAAACGACGAAATGGTTAAACATCAACGAAGTTCGATGCAAAAAAACCTCCGAAAACTGCGATAAGCTACACAGAAAACTAATAACAGTCTTGAATCAGCAAAAGAATATTGTTACAAAAATGGAAAAAAAATTTTTTGATTTTTTGGTTATTTATTTCTTTTTTCTCGAAAAATAAATATATCTTACAAAAAAAATAATAACCCTTTTAATCAGCGTAAGAAAAAATTGTTTAAAGAAATGGAAAAAAACAATAGTTTCCTTGTACTACTTTTTTTGAGAATAATTTTAAAATAAAAAACAAAAAAAACCAAAAAACAAATTTCATATTTTCAGAACAAACTATCTTACGCTGATCTCACGATTTATTAGTTTCTTGTAAGCTATCGTAAGTTTCCGGAGAAAACAAAATAAATAGCCCCAAAAAATCAAAATAAAATTTTTGCAATTTTTAGAAACAATTTTAACCGCTGATTCCACAATGTTATATAGTTTTTCTTTAGCTATCTAGTTCGAAAAAAAATAAAAAGATCCGCTATCTGGAAGTTGAAACTGCCCCCAACTGATGCCCTGCAACCTCCTTCCATACGGTGGAAAAAAAAGTCTTTTAAGGTGATGTATAAAACAGTTAGATACTATGAAAAACGTTTAAAAGCACATTTGAAAAAATGGCGGCTCTTTCTCAACTCCAAAAATATTTCGCTTTCATTTGCAATGAAAAAAAGGTTTTCAAAAAAATTAGTATTTTTCTAAACGTCTGCATCCACGATCCATATGGCCTCTTTCTATCTGTGGGGAACTGTGAATAAAAGATATCAAGAGAGAGAAGTCGGTGCCATCAGTTACCGACAGTGCCAAGTCGAGTGCGGATACCTCCTCGAGTCTCGTTGTTTGTGTTTTTCCTTGGCGCCTTAAGAGACAATTTTTTATTGAAAACCACCACTGCTGAGCTCCTTGTTCTCTGTTAAAAATACCAGAATAGTGATTCGCTTTTCTTAGGGAAAGACTAAACTTGGTGAGAAGATCCTTAGGATATTATAATTCTTATAATTATATTTGTTAAATTTATTCATTTTATTATAAAATTTCAAAAATTAAATTAATGTATGTCATTTGACCAAAACAACAAATTGCCCTTAAAAATAAATATTTGGGGAAAAAAGTATTTATGTAACATCGATCGAATTTCTGTAATAATTTGGAAGAAACTAAAATGCGGTCAAAAAAAACTATTAAAGAGATCTAGTTTGCAATATATTTTAGCTCAAAAAAAAACGCTCAATAATATTTTTTTCCCTTTGCATTAGATTCATTTGGAATACTCGTCTTCAAACCCCGAACGAATTTCTCCGAAATCAAGCCACCACGTTTTCATTTTTTGAAACAGGTAATGGATTTTTACTCGATATTTATTAATATATTTTTCTATTTTTTTGAAATATAAAATCCATTTTCTTTTTTACAATATGCTGACGAGTATTAAATAATATACGTCTGTGGGCGTGCGTAAATAATACCTGCCGGTATTATACGTAGTTATGTAGTAGGTGTAATGATAAAATTTATTGAATAGTTTATTATTTAAGACAAAAAAATTTTTTATTTTTTATTTTTTGCTTTCTATAAAGTCTTTAATAATGCCTTCACATTCCGAATTTAAGAGTACGGGCGAGACTGAATAAATTGACAAAAAGTTTGAAAAGGCGATTACGATGAAAGCCTTTTTTTTATTCGCAATACGTTAATAATTCCTAGACTAATAATCTCCTTCATTCCTTTTTCTTTTTAGACCCGTTTTGATTCTGGTGATCATGGCATTTACGACGAATCAAGAAATTATCAAATTACCCTCAACGGAAAGAAAATTTCAAAACCTCGAATCTGGAAGTGATCATGACGGAACCAATCATACCAGGTTTACCGATAAACTTTTTAGCAAACTCGTCTCATACGGGGAGAAACATACGAGGAACCACCGCCGCTACCACCACCACAACCGTTTAAGAACATCGAGGAAGGCCGGGAGTAAATCAGTTTTTTACCGAGACTGCATTCAAAGAAGCTCGCCTCCTCCCAGCTGTGCAGAGTTACCCACGGATCCCCGTCTGAGAAAGCCGTATTGCGTACCGATACCACCTCCCTCCATCCCGGACGTCGTCGAGAAGAGGCATCGAAGTCTACGTCACCCCCACCTTCCTATATCGACGCTGTTGTGAAAATTAAAGACAAGGTGAGCGACCCCAAAGACTCGTCGAATGAAAGCGTCTCGGGTGTGACGAACAACCGTGGCGAACCGATGTCACTGCCATGTTTTTACTACAGACCTTCTGACAACAACAATGTGAAGTTATACAACCCCATTCGCCCGCAAATAGAAGATGAAGATATGAGAATTGCGATTCCTTTGGAATTATAGGAATATTGTGGAACCTTAGACATCGTGGCAAATAGCTAGATTCTCAGGACAAAAAAAATTCGAGAGGCTCCCACGATGGAGATCATAAATATCAAGCCAACGCGCTTCCCGCCCCACCACCACTCATACCCCGACGCGACTGTATACTGGGCATGCCACGCGCTACTGCTTAGCGAATCCATACCCTCTAACTATTCTCTTTGACATCGCATCTAATCACACCCCTTCTACTCGGAAAACTGCCCCCCCAAGAAGTTTACATCGGCCGAAAGCAAAACTCCAAGAAACAAAGCAATCCAACACCGAAAATAAGACTGAATCATCGACCAATAATCAAATCAAGAAACAAACTTATTCAACAAATAAAAAGAGCGGTAGCTCATCATCAATCCCACCTCTTGACACTCAACTCTCTCGAAAAGATCAAGCTTTCTCCTCTCTGTCCGACACCTAAAAAATAAGACCTTAAAGGAAAAGAAATACGTCCCGCTAAAACGCCACCAGGAAATGACGAAGGAAAAAAGCGCTCATCGAGTAGTAATTATCCAAACCAAAAAGACAAAATCGACGCTCTTATTCACCACGGGTCAAGCAACCATCTCCGAAGACGCCTCCAACATGACAGCCCTTTCAACCCAATCCTCCTGCACTATCGTCTTATCAAATCCCGCGTTCATTCAAACATGTTTCCGAGATGGCCCCAAAATAGACTTGACAAAAAATAGAAACAGCAGCAGGACGCAAACCAACACACAGCAGCAAGCTCGCCTTTACCATCAACCTTAAGCCAAAAAAGCCTTGCGCGGCTACAAGGACGTCGATGAGGTATTGTAAAAAGCTTGAGTGCGACACCACAAATTCCAACCATAAAGACATGGAGACGACAAAGGAGATCACGGTGCTGCAAAACAAGCTAGGGGCAACTGGAGCGATCGGCACTTACACGCCACGAGTAGAGAAATCACCGCGGCCGTTTCTCGTGACAAACCGACCAACGTATACATTCTGAAACATAATAATGATGGATTTGCGAACCGAGGAAATATAAAAATTCAAAACCGCAATTAATTGCGTGGTGCCTAGAATCGTTTGCAGAACAGAAGCAACATCGAAAGCAGAAGAATATCCGACGGCGACCTCGAAGAATATTGGGGTTATAGCACGTCGAAAAGTGCCGGGGCTGAATCGATTTTACACCAAGATTCCCGTCCAAAAAGTGCCCTTCTGCGTGTGCGAAGTTAAACGAGTTCGCAGACCCGCATCCTTAAGAGAATCGCCTATACGAAACTATTTTCATAAACGTTTAGGAATGTTGTGGTGGTTAGAAGATTCGAAATTTTAGTTGAGTGCTTATTGAAAGATGTGGAATAATTGACGAAAGGTAGAATTTATTCCAAATTTTACGACGGGTAGTATGTAATTTGATGATAGAGTCTATAACCGAATCTCCTCTAGTGAGCCCACAATGATTTGATTTGAGTCATCAGATTGAACCCGGGAAGATAAAATTCAGCGAATGTATCCAGACTGTGCGAGAGCGAGCGACCAGAGGGGCACACTCCTAACCAGAAAACATCACGAAGGTTGAAGGACCACTCTGATCTAACTCATAAGCTGGCAATCTGGGGTGTTATGGAGAGAGGTTTCGACCAATGAGCGAGTGTGATGGTGGATAAGGCGAGCTTACTGTAGGGAAACAAAACGCATAATTACTGAGAGTATACATCCAAGGGTCAGTTGTCGTAGAGAGGAAACACAACGGTACTTTTACAATCTGGGTAGCCTGCCCGGCCCTGCAAAAAAAAAAGGGAAGCCAGGAATAGAAAGAGGGCCTAAGCGGGACACAGATGGAAAAATGCCAGTAGGCGGGATAATACTGCGACCTGTGATAGTAGTGAGAATGACACACAGACTAATCAAGTTTCTTTAAAAATCGATATTGTAAATTAAGCCTGCCGGTTCTCCTCAAATTAAACTCCTATTAATGAAACTTCTCCACCCCAATAAAAAAACTATCAATATATAAATTCAAACAAATAAACAGAACGAGTCAAATGAACGATTCTCCAAAGAAACGAAACAGGTAGGGACCAGAGGGAACACGAGAAAGAGAAGCGGAGCGAGAGATCAGACCGTCGATACCGCCTCATCCCACAAAATCGTCCGTTGCCAGTGTGTAAGACGCGATCACGCCAGGGCTCAGTAGATAGCGCCTGCGCAGGACTACCAAGAGCCCGCCCACGAGAAAACTCCCCCAGCGCCAAAAAGGTAGAGAGGGCGTTGTCGGAGCGGCAGGCTGCGCGCAGCCACGCCGGCGGAAACCGTTCGAGGACCCGTTGCGGTGTGGTTGGTAGTGTGGCTCTTCGCGGACACGACCGCTCCCCGGAAAGATCGCGTCGCGCATTCAGACAGTCGCGCCCTAATGCAGCGAAAGCGAGTAACCCACTGCCAGTCGTAGCCCGAAACGACCCGAAAGACCCGAAGAATTAGTAAACAACCCAAAGGTGTGAATGGGTTGCCGCGCCTCGCCTCCCTCCTGCGAGGGAGTCCAAGCCGCGCTGCAAGAGGGCTTCAGGGGAAGCCAACCCTGGACAAGTACGGCCAGCAAACGCAGAGGGAACAAAGGCGGAAAGAACCGGTTTATTAAAACCTGTACCTCATCCGGCGGGAGCTATGAAGAGGATCCTAGCTGCGGACCCGTAGAGCGCCGAGCCAAGCCAAGACGAGGAGTTAACAGACAAACCGGAACGAAAGAGCCCATAATTGGCTGTAAGTAGTAGTAAGGAGAGGTGTACTAACCATTAATACGTTAAGGGGGAATGTACGGACACAAAATGATGCAGGCCCGAGAGCAAAAACAAGATATTCGTGGACAAAATGTAGACAGAAACAAAACAGAAAGCGGGAAAGTAGAACACAAAACTGTAAAAGAGGGAAAATCGAGGTGGAGCAACAAGCGTGTTAGCGAATTATTCACGAATGAAATCACGAGGACTGATAGTGAGACCCTCACCACCGCTAAGGTGGGGCACGTTAGTTGAGGGGGATGACGCATGGCTAGTACTCATAGGTGAGTAATATGTATTATAATAGAAGTATAACTCACTGGTTACTGAACTATAGTAGGAATCCGTAAATGCTCAGGTGCTCACTAACTGGCGACGTCGCTATTAAGCAGATGGGCAAGTTTAGCTCAAAAATGTTATGAGATGAGTACACACAAGGGGTCCACGACAATGTAAGAATAACATAAAGTAAGATCAGGAAAGGACTCACATGTAGATCGATGTGATTGCCTTATAGCGTCTATCATTGTGATGTAACACTGTGGCTAGATGTATCAGTCAGGGGGCGTAAAGTATAATTAGCGTGACGGTACAGCGCGACGAGTGAAAAGAAATATAAAGATATAGAAATAGCCCACAAAAGCGCTACCCACCGCTGTATGTGGGCCGACTCAATTAATAAATAGTAAAGATGATATATATATATATATAGGAGTATATAGTAGATAATAGATTATAGATAGATATAGAGAATATATATAGAGAATATAGTATATATGACAGACATGAGTAGGAAGTAGATATATAAATGATATAGTATATATATAAATATAGATATATAGATATATGAGATATATAGATTATATAAATAGATATATATTAGAGATAGAATATATATATATAGATATATATAAATATTAATATAAAAATATATATAAGATGAATATATAATAATGATCACTGAGATTATATATATAATGGAAAAATTTAAATGGTTATATATTATATATAGTAAATATAGTCTCCTCATTACGATCGTAGTATTACCGATAGAGCTAGGAAGAATATGTAAGAACGTGAATAAAGATAACAAAATTTAGCGAAGAGTATATTAATCAGTTGCTTGGTGACCAAGGCCGTACAGTCACTTGATGACCATCCTATAATAGTAATAATACTATAAGGAACATCCATGCGGGTATACTAAGTAATAGTAATGACACAGGTAAAAGAGGAAGAGAAAGTAGTAGCTGCTCCAATCCATCGCGTAGATATCTCGGATAATTCCGAAACTGAGCAAATGCTCAGTCATGTCTAATTGAGCGCATAGGGTGGTATAAAAATATTACATGTACTACTGAATAAATAATAAATAAACTCTCTAATACCGTGAACTGAAATGAAGCAAAAGAGAGTAGTGGGATGATGGTAGGTTATACATAAGTAGTAATAAAGAATAAATAAAAAGGGGAATAATTATATCAGCCTGGAGGTAGAAAGACCAAAAAAATATGTTGATGTTATCGAAAAGTTGTTAAATGCTGATGAATATAAAGTTATAACCTATCGAGTATTATATTATATTAGTACTCATTCAGATGTAAATTATTGCGCGTTCCTAGAATGATGATCGCAAAATATCTAATTAGATTTAAAAGATGAAAAGGGAGAACAAAAGAGCCAGGTATAATGTTACGGCAGACAGTACGAAGAAGATACTGTATACTGGTGCCGCTATCTCCTTGGGATATCTGAGAAAACACGCCACCGCGGCGATGTGGCAGAGAATCCTGAGGAAAATTATTGATACTTCCGGGTGCAGATGGTACGATCGAGCAGCCATTCTCTCTGCAACACCCCAAAAAAAGTTTGATTTTAAAGAAGAAAACAATAGTCGTATAAAGACAAAACTCGTAACTACTCAGTCGACAAGCGCGATCATCTAGCTGGCACGAGGGCTCTCCGCTTCGTCCGAGTGCTCCATCAGTATCATATCGCTACATTGTAGATGTTTAATATTGCATAATATATCGCGACATTATATGCCCAATTATATAAAGAAAAGCACAGTATAATAGGAAGAGGGTAAGCCCGGAAAATATACATCATATAGCCGTGCCCGAGAGTAGACCCAACCGCCATGTTGCGATAAGGCGCTGGGAGCAAAAGTATACACCGAGTAGCGTACCGGAATCGTAAGCACAATCGTCCAAACCCCAAAAATGACGCCTTGGAGCTATCAGATGCAAAAGGGATGTACCATAGTACGGAGCAAACCGCAGCTGCGCATCGCCGAGCGAGCTGACCTAGTCACCAGGTGTCCCGACATGCCGTGTGCCACTATATCCTCGTTCGTTGTATATTGTAGACGATGTTAAAATATGATGCCAAGATGACCACATGCAGTAGAAAAGCAATGGATATAAAAACGTAAAATCTGTGATAATAGCGAAGTGATTGAATTGACAGAAAAACATAGTTATTTTAAATGCGATATTGTGAGACAGGTCACAAATATAAAAAGAAACGGACCGAGCGATACAGGAACTTAAGGCCGTGAGGAACGAGCGCTCATGCGATGGAGTACTCATCCGACACTTGGTTAAGAACGCATCGGGAGTGACATTCTAGTGATAATTTACTTACCGAAATATACACATGTGTGTATTTGAGAGATGGGGAAGGATCGGAGCTGGATGAATTCACGTTAACGTCACGCTGAGCGGGAATTGATTGCGTCAGTGGTAACTCAGTAGGTCGCAAAGCGATGTGTTGCTGTGGAAGCGAAGGGTTGTAAGATTCAATAAATCCAGAGAGAAGGCCAGATTATAATTCTCGTAGCCCTCTCTTGCATATTATATGTTCTTGTCTTTAACATTTAAGTTGGCTATAAGTGTATGGGCATGTCACGTGTGGGTCACACATAATTCTTAGATGCTGCTTAGTCCTCCATGACTATTATCAAAGAACTTAGCGATGATTCGGATAAATCCCGTATAGTAGTGAAAAGGCCTATAATGATGGAGGGACAGCTATAGGTTCCAAACTGCCGATGTAATATACCGAACAAGGAAATAAAAATATTAAGGGTAAACCTACTGTCGACGGTCACTATTGGAACCTTGTGATTAATTAATGCCAATCGAATACCGATAAAGGGACTTATATATATGTGATGTAACCATTGTTAACGAATATACTAAATATAAAATATACCCGTTATAGGGTAGAGTTATTAGGGATTGTAGTATCTGTAAGAGAATATGATTTCGTTCTCCGTAGTCATAAAACAACGTTTGTTACTTAACTTTTATAGCCTGAGACGTTTTCAGATATTGACTCTCGCAGAGATTATTTATAACTTATTTTAAAATAGTTAACCTGAGTCCCAACTCTTCAAAGCTCAGTCACAACAAAATTGACATACGACTCCATCATCCAGCCCCATCTTCGAAAATATTCTTGCCCACAACCTGGATAAGAAGCTCAACGCGCATAGTATTACTCGTTAGATCTTAGAAATGTGTCTCATTTCCCAATATACTGCTTTTATCGTGCTTAACCTTATTTAATATTATATGCAAGGCCAATTTATTTTCCCATTATGACTGTAACTCTTATACACATGTTCGTACGCTCTATAAATACCACACATCTCCCCTTTCCAAATTGACCCAGATGAAAAATAAGAAATGTTACTAGATCTAACTTCATCCCCAGATCTATGAAAATTTGTCCAAAAATATACTTTTCTTCTAAGATATAATTCTAACTCTTGAAGACAGGATCCTCGCATTTTGCTTCTAAAAAAGTCGCGTCGCGATTCCGTTAATCTTACCGCTGACTACTGCCATCATTGCTTTCTAAAAACTAGTTATTACACTTTTACTCTTCACACACGAGACCGGTCGTACTACTATATTTAAGTAATAAAAGACATATAACCATCGCATAATTATGATTTTATTCATATTTATCGCACTTATTCTTCTATTCCACGCTATCGATAGTGAAATTTTAAAGTGTGATATCCGTTTGAATATATCCCTATAGATATTTATAAATATTCCAAGTACTCACGTTGTATAGGAGACTTATCTATTCACAGCGTATATCTTGTATTATTGTCTCGTATGTTATTATACGTCAGATAAATTTACTATCATCCAAACCTGATAAATTATTATGTTTCTTTAACGTAGAATATTTCATTCATATGACGATGTCCTGATATGATCTAGTGAGTGAGAACATTATAGAATTCGCAATAAACCATAGTCGTACTTTAGGCGCTCAATAAAAAATGTACTATTCAGTAATATTTAATTTCGCCTGGATGCATTTCCGTCGAAAGGTTGTCATAATTAAACCGTCATCTTCTAGTCTTACAAAACATGCGATGGACTTGTTACTTTATCCAGATTATTTTCGATGTCTGTAAAGGCGCTCTTTGTATAAGAAATATACAGATTCTCCTTTTACTTAAACCGACAGATTATGTTATAATACTATGTCGAATCTCCTTCTACATCAGGTTAATAATTGTGTCACGCAAACAATTTTCATATAGCTAGTTTTATGGTTCATATGTGACCAAATTAACTCTTCGGTTTTCGCATTGATCTCGACAGATAGAATCATGCAAGATTTATTCCATCTCCCTTCACTTCTGAGTGATGTGTACGTAGTTAGTGTTAAAGTGAGAAAAAGTCTTCAGCGCCGAGTTCGCCCAGGAACGGTTATGTAGCGGAAAGAGATGAAAAGCAAACTCATTAGCACCCTTATTCTCTCCTTATCCATATTTCACTAGATTAAGTTTAATAGATCCTATTCGCTATACTTGGGGCTTAAATCCTAATAGTAGTATCTATGCTGTCGAGCGTTAAGACCGCAGCTGTGCACAATAATATGAAGTAACTCAGAAAAGGTCAGATATCAGGTTACGTTTGTTAGAATTGGATCACAAGAATTTAACCTTGCTGTCTGACTTTTTACTAATTGGAAACCGCTTTCGCGGGCTTTTTTGCGAGTATAAATGTTTTTAGCTCGATAAAAATGTGGTAGATGCAGATGTCTATTGTAGCCAGTAGTTCGAAATCGGAATGTCACCCAGCATCATGTATTAGGCGAATAGGATCAGTTAATCGGTTAGTATTACGTTTGAAAAGGTGCTTTAGCCAGTCTAAGTATACCAGCGTTGCACAACAGTAATGCTTGGTAGGAAAGCCAAAAGTGCTCTCACAATATAGGTGAAGTATGATTATAGGTTAGCCTTAGTATCGTGAGCGGGTATCGTACATTCAGTGAGCAGCGGATATACTAGGTGCCCAAGTCCAAGAATATTAACACGATACCGATATAAAAATATAATAGGCGTTATAAGATAAACATTATGAGGTAAGTCAGAGTATAATATTGTAAATAAACGAAGCTAACATAAATAAATATAATAAGACACGTCATATATATTAGATACCTCATATATATATGAAAAGCTAGTCCAAGTTGAAAATTAGGGTAGAGTAGCAATTAAAATGTATGTAAGGGAGTAGCTGATATAAGAGGAAAGCTAATGTACTATAAAGAAATGTTATATTTCATAGTATACATGAATACTTACATCTCAAGTGTAATAGAAATAATACACTATGATTAAATAGTAAAATATAGGAGTGCTAATAAGAGGGTACGTGAGCTCAGGAATAAACGTAATATATATATTATAAGTAAAGTTTATTTTAAGACGATAAAAGGGCTATGTGAGCGCACGTATCAATTGTGTAATCGGCTCATACTCACTCACGGTACTCAAAAACATCTAACTAGAGATTATATATAGATGAAGCGCTCTGAATCAGAGAACCACTCACTAAATAGCTAGTAGTAAACTCGCGTGAAAACCAGTACCGTAACAAAAACTGATTCTTCAACCGATGAGTTAATAGCATTATTGAGAGTACTGACCTAACTGATCGGGATAACATATAAGTATCGAAAGTGACTAGAAGGCATAAGCTCAGAAAATAATAAGTTGGTGAAACAGTAAAATAAAAGGGTTTGAAGTATATCTAGTGATATAAATGGTAAGAAGTGATGTGAGCCTACACCCTTTCAATCCGTAAATAGTATAGAACCGTATCGAACGTGAATACGTGAAACTCACGTATTCACGTACATACTTTAGACACTTATATATCGAATCGAGCACGAAACCGGCACTATTTTACATTGTAACCTTGTATCGAATAGAGCTACTGAACCTAGCACTTACTAGTATATATATAATATATATATAGATTAACGAGTACCGTAGCGACGTATTATAAGTACTTAGAGACCTCTGCGGGCGTAGTGACTCGAGTGGGGAGGGTGTAACTAATAGTAAGGCGAAAGGGTATATACTAAGGGGCTAAAGATGAGTTCCGAAATATATGAGCGACGTGATATAATGTGTGTATGTGCTATTATTTGTGATATATGTTAATTCTCGATTTGTATGATTATTCCTACTACTGAGACAATTATGAACTAAATACAATGTCCCCGTATGGGAGTATTACCACGATAGATTTTAGTAGGTGAGGATAAGGAGAGGTATGATATGTACCGTAAATATAGGGCGGGGGTCGCATTCAAGTTGATAAGCGGGGCGTGCCCTGGGTCGAAACGGCCCACATAGCGTAAGGTACGCCCTCTAGTAAATTGACCTAATAATATAGAGTATATCGATGGAATCAGCGGTCATAAAGACTCCTATATATTGATCTCGAAGTACTCGAAATCATCAATTGTTGGCTCACGACAACGCATTGACGTGGACCAGTGCCGTCGCGAGAAGAAAACCCCTGATATCTGATGGATCTACTTGCTTAAATCTTTACTACTTAAAAAAAGAAGAGAGACCATATTCATTCACATTACAAAATCTTGGATTAATTCTACATTTTGTATGGACGTCAAGTCTCTAACCAAATAGAACGACAGAGAATACGCGGGTGCATATTAGAGTAAAGGACCGGAAAAGAAGGAGATCGGAATGAAACTAATAGTTAGGTAATTTAAACGTCACTTAACTCATACACACATTTAGTACACTTTTAAACACGAAACTTACGTAGATCGGCATAAATCATATTCTAAGCCAGCTAGATAACAAAAAACGATATTCTGTCTATTCGCCCACTCGTAGAGAGAAATCGCGATACTAGAACGACTCTATCCTTCGTGGCCCAACATTAGGCATATCACAAGACCGACTATACGCTTTATAAGGCCGAAACCTGTGGGCCTCTATATTGCATACCGCAACCTTAATATCTGTTCAGCGAGATCACGTAGACCACGGCTGAAGCGCGTTCCCACTCCCCCGCAACGGCCCAGATTGGCATTATAATAGCAGAATCTGACATGGCTGAACAATTGTGCAATAAATATAATCGTGAACATTCGGGTATCGTAGCGTACGCTGGTGGAAATGCTAAGAGAGAAGGGGGGCGGAAAGTGGCGTAGACATCCAGACAGTATCATCGTTAGGAAATGAAATCAGCCGCGACGGGTGTATATAAAGCGATGCAGTCTCGCATGCAGAGAGTTGCTCGCGCAGGGCTGACACAGATGTTGGCCTAGCCATTAGTATTACAAGGAAGTTTGCCGACCTGAACTCCTATCACTCATCACTCGGAGGTGCACTCCACCAGAGACAAGTGTTCCGAATGTCATTGTTAGTGGTTGTTTTTTCTATGACTGAAAAGTCGTAGTGTAGGAGGGCTCCCCTGTGCTAAGAGCATGAGCGTGCTGTGCTCTTCTAGACCGCTCAGAGTGGCGAATTGACTTTGCCAGAAATCTCATTTCCTGTGTAGCAGTGCGCCCTGGATCGTCGAAGAGAACGCGTACAAAAAACCCGGGCGTTGAACACTCTGGCATCTCCACTAGAGTACCACTACTCTAAAGACACGAGTAAACTACTCTCGGGTGCTCAAGTCCTCCAGGCGGGCGAGTGACTGTCGCGTAGTCGCTGCCGTTGAAGTACTTAGTCTTATTTCTTAACCCCACATCAAGCAGCCTTAATATTTCAGCCTTAAACGAGTAAGAGTGGACGAATTATTGTAGAAAATTTATGGTAGGATGAGAAATTAGTAAGTAGCACAGTCCGTCATACTACAATTATTCGTATATTACGTGTGAGCCGTCGGACGATACTTAGGACCCCATACACGTGAACCGTCACTAAGCTACTAATGATGATTAGCTCTGCTCTTTTATCGCCGTTATAGCGAGTTGCAATACGCCTACAGCATGGCTGTATCGCCGTTTGGCCCCAGAGTAGGCCATGGGTTCCGGTGAGGATGTAATTTTCTTATCATATATTAAAGCTCCATAAGCGGGATAACCGCGCCGGTAAACCTGCCACGGTTGCGGTGACAGTGGTCGGTCGTCGGTTACAGTCTTTCTACACAGTTCTCTCACTTCTCTGTCCAGCTCTCTGACTATAGACTTAACTGCTATATTTACGTGTGGCAAGGTTCACAAAAAAACCTTCCTTCCTATTTTGAACACTACTTTAATCTTGTAAACTTTAAAGAACAGTGTATCGGGATGTCTTTTGATCTGAAATTTATGTCGCAAACTCTGTGCATTTCATGTATATATCTGGCTTCTTTTCCAATCCTTTACAATCTTTTATAAAACAGTTCACAAACTTTTTTGATTAGGATGAGAAGTCAATAGAATTTCCCTTATTAAACACACAAATAAAATACGAGTACAATAGCAACAATGAAAATCTAACAACAATAAGAATAACAGCAACATAAAAATATATATATATTTATATACATTTAGGTTCACTAATGAGTATGACTCGTTGAAAAAGTATCACAGGAGGTTAAAGAAATATGAAAGAGCCATCCTTAAATATGGGATTGCAAGACAGACTCCTTTAATTCCAGAAACCCTTAAATGGGGCAGTGACAAAATATTACGAGAAGACAAGGTCATTTCAGCCAAGCTTTTTTTCAATGTATAAAGTTATAAGGGGGCTGATAATATACGAGAGTATTTTTGAAATTATGAGACAAACGTCTACATACGAGATCTAAGGGGAAAGACACAACATGTCATAACTAACTGGGAGCATCTATACATGTGGCCTTTAATTTGATGCTGAAGAAATTTGAAAAGTCATCATTAAGGAGAACCAAGAATTGCCATGTCAGTGACTCTTCCAAAGAACATGGTTGGTGAAGAACAAGGTGCGTTTAGGAGTGGTGAGAAGGATGTGTGGATCAAATCTTTACATTGAAACAAATGATTGAGAAAATGAGGGAGAAGAAGAATAAATTTTATTTAGGTTTTATGGATTTAAAACAGGCGTATGATAGGGTTAATAGGGAAGCTCTATGGCAGGTCTTAGTGATATATGGTGTTGGTGGTAAGCTTCTGAATGAATGATAAAAGTATGTATGACGATAGTGAGGGCTGCGTGTAAGAATTATAATGGTCAATGGTAATTGGTTTAAGTATTAATAAGGCGGAGTGAACAGGGTTGTGTTATATTTTCTCTTGTTATCAATTTGTTATATTGGATTGGGGTTTATGAAAGAATTAGAGGTGGGGTGGCAGGTAATTTTGGTGTTTAGGAATGAATTGGAAGAATGGAGATGATGTGGAGGGTGCCTAACCTTATTATCATGCGGATGATTTGGTTCTGTGTGCCGAATCTGATGAGTTTGAGAGGATTGGTAGAGAGATTTGGCAGGGTGTGTTAAAAGGAGGGGCTTGAAAGTAAACGCAGATATGAGGTTATTATGTTTGTGAGTGAGGACAGTCCTCAGGGTGAAGTTATGTTAGATTTTGTTGTGAGCAGCTGGAACAACTGTCTGAGTTTAAATATTAGGGTATATGTTGGATGAGAAGGGAACGGATGATGCAGT
>JABUQX010088244.1:30000-39498 GCA_015478945.1 Trachelipus rathkii
TATATATATATATATATAGTATATAGTATATATATATGTGTGTGTGTGTGTGTGTGTGTGTGTGTGTGTGATTGACTGGATATGGAATTTGTGAAACTGAGAGTTTGTGGAGGGTATAGTTCCTAATGATCGGAGGAGAGCAGAATAGTACCCTTATATAAGGGCAAGGGAGATAAGGGGAACTGTAGGAATTACAAGAGAATTAGTTTATTGAGGGTTGTATGGAAAATATATGATGGTTGAAAGAGTGCGTCGAGTGACTGAGGAACTGATTGGCGAAGAACAAGGTGCATTTAGAAGTTGTAGAGGATGTGTAGATCAAATTTTCACATTAATTAAAACAAATGATTAAGAAAATGAGAGAAGAAGACTAAACTATATTTAGGTTTTATGGACTTGCAGCAGGTGACAGGTGTTAGTGATATATGGCAAAGCAAATTTATTTAGATTCTTAAATGCAGAAAAGTAGAATTTGCCTTTTGATAATAAGAAAGAAACGCAGTAAAAAGTAAATTTTCAAATGACACTACCTTGAAATGCTACAGATTTATTGGATCTTAATAAAATTATGAAACTTCCTAAACTAAAATTCAGAAAACTTTAATTTTCTTAACCCAATCAAATTCTCATAAGGTTTATTAGGTAAGGATACGAGTTATAAATAAATCATCATATTTTTGGAAAAGGTAAAAAAAAAAAAAAAAAAATGTTTTAAGGTAATAATAGCATGTAACATACAAGAGGAAATACTTGAAAGATTTTATTCACTTATTTATGCCAGAACAAAGAACATTGACCCCAATCACCAAGTAGATCAGTCATATTTGCTTCCTACAAGTACTCCTTCGTGTGTGTGATGGAAAAAGCATTTAAAACAGTTGAAATAGATCTCTATTTTCAATGAGATTTTATCCTCTAATTTTTTTTTAAATAAAAAATTAGAAAGATTTGAAGAAAGGCAGTAGTAATCAGGATTCAATAAGACGTTAAAGAAATAGCTGATACTGGAAAGAAAATTTCCTAAGGTAATGAGAAACTGCTTCATCTGGTAATAAGGTTTTTTTTCCCCCTATTGTTATCACATTCACCATATCAATTACATTGCATTTCTGCGATGACGAACATACAGTATGGCATCCAATAAAAATTTTTTGAAGATAAGTTTATACCCAAATACTTTCTCTATACATACAAGGCACTCTTCAAACTCATTAAAAAAAAAGCAAATTGTTACATGATGACAAAAAGCAAAAACCATTTCTTGATTTTGACACACACACACACACAGTATTATGTATCCAACATCAATCCGGCTGTGATAGCAACATTTATTAGATATCTACTTTTGTCAAATTATTATTAAATTAATATTAATTCCTTGCACAAGATCTATCCGAAAAGAAAAGAGGAGTCATTTCACAAGCTTCAATCGAAGAAATATTGTAATGTTTCATTGATTCTTACAACCAAGACACTTTTTTCAAAGTATTCAAGACACCATTCTATTAACTACATTACCTACACTACAAATAATAATAGATATGATGTAAAAAAATTAAATGAGTAATATTATATATATAATATATATAGTATATATATATATATATATTATATATATATATATATATATTATATATAGTAGTATATATATATATAATTATATATATATAATATATATATATAGTATTTAATTTTATATATATATAATAAAATATATTATATATATATTAATATAAATATATATATATATATATATATGATATATATATATACAATGGTCAAATTTAAGTAATAGAAATTATTACTCTTCCTTCTTCATCCCCACCTCTGAGCTTTGAGAAAGTAGTACATGCGAAAAGGCTCTTGCTAAAGCTTTGCTGGCAAATTCGATCTGATCATTTGTTAGATCCATGTTGACAGCAATTCGAATAGATGGAGGAGGTGGAGTATAAGTGGTGTGTGGTGAGATGGGCAGCCATTACTAATTGCCTACACCTCATCTTCGGCTATAAATAATAAATATATATATATAATAATAATAATATATATATATAATAATAAATATAATAATAATAATAATAATAATAAATAATAATAATAATAATAAAATAATAATAATAATAATAATAATAATAATAATAATAGTAATAATAATATGAGGGAGAGTACACGCATACTCGAACGATGAAATTACCTCCCATTTTTAATGGTGCGCCTTTCTCTTTTGGCGTTCATATTCTTCTACACACTCATGCCTCCAGGCAACAATATTACTAACACATTTATCCACCATATCATATACACATGAATTAAAGTACAACCCCACTTTCTAGATAACACCTTACAGACATCCCTACTACTCATATCCCTGTGTGCGGGGGAGAAAGAATTTCCCACATCGTATGTCCTGCGTGTCGTAGAAGTCGACTAAGGGGCGGTGGTAGTTTGGGTTGGCTGCTACTACCGATCTATTTCTTGGCCAGGAATGCTAATGCAGGCCTCGGAGAAGGTCGTAATCGCCGTAAACGACCTTCTAACTTTCGGCGAAATTGTATGAATCGTATGGGTACATGGAAATGCAAGAGAAATAAATTTGAGGAGAAGAGGAGAGAGGTGATGGATGTATTTAGAAAGGGCAAATTTGATTTGCTCGCTGTGACTGAAACAAAGATGAAAGGAAAAGGTGAAATTAAGTGGTGTGATGTGAAATGTGTGCGTGCTGGTGTGGAAGAGAATGAGGGGAGGAAGAGAAGGAGTTGCATTTTGATGAGTGACCTGTGGTATGAACTATGGTAGACTTTGATTGTGTGAGTCCTAGAATTCTATTGGTTAAATTTAAGTTTGAAAGGTTAAGGTATGTGTGGTTGTGACGTATGGTCCATCTGAGGGAAACGTTGAAGAGAGTACGATTTTTTGGGATAATCTGAATGATGTTCTGGATGGGGTGAGTAGGAGCTTCAGATTGATAATTTTGGGGGACCTGAATGTTTGGATAGGTGATCAAAAAGGGATGGTATAACAGGTTGTTTTGGGTGGCGGGAAGAAAATGAGAATGGTAGGAAGGTGATTGATTTCTGTGAAGAGAGAGGTATGGTGTGTAAGTAATACTTTATTAAACACAAGAGTATCCATAAGTATACTAGAGTTGGTGTAGGTAGAGATGGTATCGAATTGAAAAGTATGATTGATTTTGTGTTGGTGAAGAAGGAGATGTTGAAGTATGTGTTGGATGTTAAATCAGTGAGGGGTTTAGGAATGGAATTATCGGATCATTATGTTGTTCTATGTAAAATTAAGTGGGGGCTTGGATGGAGAGGAAGGTGATACGAAAGGAAGTAGGTAAAATTAAGAGTGAGAAGTTAAGTGAGCAAGACAATAAGGATAAGTATGTAAGAGCGCTCGCTAGTAAAACGGTTGAATGTGAACAAGTTGAATGTGAACAAATCTGGGGGCAAATGAAGGAAGCAATTGTTAGTAGTGCAAAGGAAGTGTGTGGATGTGCTAAAGTAGGAAGTAATGAATAGTTAACAGCGAATGGTGGAATGAAGAGGTGATGAAAAGGCGGTTAAAGGTAAAAAAGAAGCGTGGTTGAATGTACTAAAAGCAAATGATGAAGATTCAAAAGAAAGATGCTTGGAATTATATAAGGAGGAAAAAAGAAATACTAAAAGGTGCATACGTAGGAGAAAACAAGAGGTAAATGAACAGTTTGGAAGGAGGATGAATGAGGACATACAAGGAAATAGGAAGCTCTTCTGAAAGGAAGCGCGAAAGGTTAAGAATGAGAATAAGGGGAATCTCCATAGAATTAAATGAATAAGGGATGGTGCTTTTGTATACTGATGAAATGGATGTGAGGGGAGTGTGAAAGAACACTTCGAAAATCTGCACAATATTAACGGTAATGATGAGGTGTTAGTGAATGTGTGTGGGTTTGATGGTGCAAGAAGGAATAGGTATTTTGGGGATGAGGTTATTAGTAAGGAGGAGGTAATGGGTAGGGTGAGAAAGATGAAGAATGGTAAATCTGCAGTATAGATGAAATTACTGGTGAAATGATCAATGAGCGGAGGCGAGAATGGTGATTGATTGGATTTGGAAAGTTGTGTAATAAAGCGTTTAATGGAGGGTATAGTTCCAAAGGGTTGAGGAGGGCGGTAATAGTACCCTATATAAGGGTAAGGGAGAAAAGGGGAACTGTAGAAATTATAGGGGAATAAAGTTTATTGAGTGTTGTAGGGAAGGTATACTGCTGGTATTTTGGTGGAAAGAGTGCGTCGAGTGACTGAGGGACTGATTGGTGAAACAAGGTGCGTTTAGGAGTGGTAGAGGATGTGTGGATCAAAATCTTTACATTGAAACATGTTGAAGAAAAATAGGGAGAAGAAGAATAAATTATATTTAGGTTTTATGATTTGCAACAGGCGTTGATAGAGTTATAGGGAAGCGTTTTGGCAGGTGTTAGTGATATATGGTGTTGGTGGTAGGCTTCTGAATGGAATCAAAAGTATGTATGACGATAGTGAAGCGTGTGTAAGAATAAATGGTGTCAATGGTGATTGGTTTAGGATTAATAGCGGAGTAAGACAGGGGTTGTGTTATGTCTCCTTGGTTATGCAATTTGTATTATGATGGGGTTATGAAAGAATTCTCGAGGTGGGGATGGCCGGAAATGGTGTTAGAATGGTGGGGAATGGAGATGAGTGGAGGGTGCCCTACCTATTATATGCGGATGATTTGGTTCTGTGTGCCGAATCTGAAGAGAGTTTGAGAGGAAATTGGTAGAGAGATTTGGCAGGGTGTGTAAAAGGAGGGGCTTGAAAGTTAACGTGGAAAAGAGTAAGGTTATGGTTGTGAGTGAGGACAGTCCTCAGTGTGAAGTTATGTTAGATGGTGAGCAGGCTAAGAACAAGTGTCTGACGTTTAAATACTTTAGGGTATAGTGTTGGATGAGAAGGGAACGGACGATGCAGAGTGTAGTAGGAAAGTTGTGAATGGCAGGAAGGTGGCTGGTGCAATTAAATCGTTGGTGAATGTAAAGGGACTAAGTCTGGAGTGTGCTGGGTCTTACATAGGGTATGTTGTTACCTGTGATTATTGTATGGTATGAGACTATGGTTCTGGAATTAAGAAGTATATGATCTAAAGTTCAATGTGTTCAGATGGAAATCTTAGGGGTGTGCTAGGTGTGAGAAGAATTGATAAAGAGAGGAATGAACGTATTAGAGAGTGGTGTGGTGTGAAGAAAGGGGTAAATGAGAGAATAAATGAAAGTATGTTGAGATGGTTTGGTCATGTGGAAAGGATGAATGATAGTCGGTTGGTTAAGCGGATGTATAGTGGTGAGTGTGTTGGGAACCGAGCGGCTGGGAGACCGAAGAGAAAGTGGATTGAGTCAGTGAACGAATGTCTGAAGGAGAGAAATGTGAGTTTGGCAGAGGCGAGAATAAAGGTGCATGATAGGAGAGAATGGCGGGGTTTTGTATGGGGGCATGGTTGTGGCCCACCTGGGCCAGGGGATGAACCCTTACATTGACGATTTACCATAGTGAGGGTCCGTCGCGGTCCCATGATGCTCTAGGGTGGATTTTTTCTGTCTGTGACGAAGCTTCTCACTAATTAATGGTACAGAGGGGGCGGTAAGGCTGGGCTTTCTTTTCGACGTTGTCATGTTCTCCTACTGCTTTTCTTTTCCGATGCTTGTACAGCACCTTACCCCCAATCTTGGGGCAAAGAGGAAGGTGAAGAAAGAAAGAAAGAAAGAAAGAAAGAAAGTAATAATAAGTAATAATAAATAATAATAAATAATAATAAATAATAATAATAATAATAATAATAATAATAATAATAATAATAATAATAATAATAATAATAATAATATAATAATAATTAATAAATAATAAAATAATAAAATAATAATAATAATAATAATAATAATAATAATAAAATAATAATAATAATAATAATAATAATAATAATTTATTAATGAATATATAAGTGCCATTATTCAGAAAATTATTGAACTCTTACACGAACCTTCAGTCAATCACTTTACCATACACATTTCCATCGCTCATTTTTCGTTATTAAATCTCCTCCCTCCATCGCCAAACACTTTCACTTTCACATTTTTTTTATCAACTCAAATCATTCTTTGCATTAAAAATTTCCAAACCCCAACTCTCGCCAATTCTTCGGATTTGTTTGAGTAACAGTAAGCATGTCCAACTCGCTCCCTCTCTATACATATAATTCCTACTTCAAGCAAGTTAATTTCTATTCTCTCGAGGGTTGCAAAAAAAACAGTTTTTTTAAAATTGCCTGTGGGGCTATTGATGGGTGAAGGGGGTACCAGCCCATACCAATAACAGCACACCTTTCCTACCCGAAACTATCTTAAACCATGTACGACCGGGACGCACAGAAAAGTCGCTAAGGTAGCCGGATAAGTAGTCGTTAAAAAGGTTTATTACAAGAGTAACTAAGATATAACATCTGCCTCTATTCTACCCTTGCAATAAATAAAAAATTATATATATATATATACTCTCTACCTCTGCATCCGTGGAATACCATCTCTCTAATTCTAACCCTAACCTTTTGCTCTTGTCTGAGACACAGATGGCTAAGAATTCATCCTCTAACTAGTTTAATATATTCAACTATAACTTATTTCATAATTTCCGTCTAAAGGGTGGAGTATGTGCCTATGTAAACATAAACACTCCTGTAACACGTCTCGAGAATCTCGAATCTCCTAATTTCGATGTTCTGTGGCTTAAAATCTTTCTTCCTTCTACTACAATAATCTTGTGCTTCTGCTACTGTTCTCCTAACAGAACAGATTTTCACGCGCTTTTTTGAATATTTTTACTACTTTCTCAGCGAGACTGTTATATCTTGCACAATCGTAAAATATTTACATATTTATGTAGTGATAAAGCGTAGTCAAGCCTATTTATATTGTTTTATGTGTAATAACTGATTTAGGTGGGGAGGAGGCCGAATCATTTAGCATTCTCAACGATCTGGAGCAACTAATTAAAGAACCTACACACATTCCGGATCGTCCCAACCAATTCTTGAACACACTTGACCTATGTTTCACCACTAGTCCTTCTCTCTATAAATACACCACCTTCGCTCCTATTGGTAAATCTGACCACAACCTTATATCTCTTAATTTTAATACTTTCTCTCCAACAGCTCCATCCTGCCCTACGCGTTTTTTCTGGCACTTTGATCGGGCCGATTGGGGGGCCTTGCGTGCTTCTACGCTAACTATAATTGGAGATACTGCTTTGTCACTGAAGTTTCTTCGACTGTCTATGTCTGCCAGATATAGGTGGGAGCTGTAATTGTTGATGGGATGAGCAGGTTCATTACTTCTTCGACTTAATCTCTCTCCTCATAATCCATGGTTCAATCGTGCTTGTTCTCTGGCCCATTCAGGCTAGAGATAGTGCGTATCGGGAGTGGAAAAATTCTCAGTTCTCCTATCACTCCTTGCTAATTTTCATTCAGGCTAGAAATTGTTTGGCATGGGATACTCTTCGACGAGGCAAAGCGGGCTTTCCATCAAAACGAAAGTGCGCCCTAACCTCTGGTTCTCGCTGACTGAAAAATCTTTCTAGGCCTCTTGCCCAAAATATCTCTATACAACTTCTGTAAATCTGTCTTTCCTCCTCTATTCGATCTGATGGTTCTGTGGCTAAATTCTCCAACTGAAAGGGCTAATCTCTTCGGCGCCCCCTATTTTCCTCTAACTCAACCCTGGAAGATTCTGGCATTCCTCATTCTCCTCCTTCTCCTCTCAGGTGTCCTATGTCTTTGCCTGTGGTTACATTGATTGGGTGCATGCCGCTCCTTGAAATCTACGAGACGTTAGGAAAGACGGGTGTCCCGGACGGCATTCCCCATCCAAGTTTTGAGGGAAGTGTACTTCCGGAGGCTATCCCGCCTCGTTCAACTATATTCTCTAATCTCTAATACAAACACTTTCCCTCAGTGTTGGAGCACGCACATGTCCAACCTATTCCGAAAAAGAAGCTCTCTGATCTTTCTAACTATCGCCCTATAGCTCTTACTTGTATTCTATCTAAGATCTTTGAAACTCTTCTCAACTCTCATTTCTTAGATCATCTGGAATCTCATTCACTTCTTTCCGATCGCCAGTACGGCTTTCGGCGCTCGAGGTCTACTGGCGATATACATTCCTATCTTACTGATTTATGGTTTTTCCGCTCTTAGGAACTACGGGGAGACTTGCGTGGTGGCGCTTGACATATCCAAATCATTTGACCGGGTATGGCACGCGTCACTGCTCTCCAAGCTCCCCTCCTTTGGGTTTCCTCTTTCTCTTTGCTTACTTATGTCTAGTTTTCTTTCAAATCGCTCAATATCGGCTGTTGTTGATGGGGCGACTTCTTCTTTTTCTGTCATTAGTGGTGTTCCTCAGGGTTCTGTCTTATCTCCTACTTTATTCCTACTTTTCATTAATGATCTTCTCACCTGCACATCTAACTCTATCCACTCATATGCCGATGACTCGACCCTTCATTCTTCAACTCATTTCAATTCTGCTCCCTCTTTTACTTCTAGAATTTGGCCTCTCGTCCTCAATCTTTCCGATTCTCTTCTCGCTGATCTGGATAGAATTTCCGGTGGGGTCGTCTCAACCTTGTGAAATTCAATTCTTTAAAAACCCCAACTTCTACAAATCTCCTTCTCCAAAACACCTTCTAACTTTCCTATCTCTTTCGACGGTTCTCTCGTCTCTCCTGTTGACAATATAAACATCCTTATCATTAACATAAACAAAAAAAATGTCTTGGAAACCTCACATCACAAAGGTTGCCAGGGCGGCCTCAAAGAAACTGGGAGTCTGTTTTGACTGCGAGAATTTTTTTCCTCTTCTCCGTTGCTCCAGCTATACAAGGGCTCATCCGCCTTGTATGGAGTATCTGCTTCTCGATTATCTGGGGGGTTTTCTGGTTTCATCGTTTTTGGATTAGGGTCGGTCAAAGGCCAAAAGGCTTATAAACTGTTCTGTACTTTCCAGTTCACTTGACCCTCTATCTTTGCGGCGCGATGTTGGTGCTTTATCTCTTTTCTATAGGTACGCAGCAGGAGGTTGCTCGAGGGAGCTTATCACTCGCGTACCTCCAACCTTTACGTCGCCCTCGGTGCACTAGGGGTGCTGGCTGTTTGCACATGAGTTTTTGTGTTAATGTGGTACTCAGGCTAGTTCGCTGCGGTGCTTCCTTCTTCCTGCCACAATTCTGTTCTGTGGAATTCTCTCCATCTTCTGTGTTTTCCTGCTGAATTTAATCTCCCACACTTCAAACCTGCGTCCGTGCTCATCTGCGTAATTTACGTTAGTTGTTGACTTTTGAGGCGTGCAACACCCCCTCCTTGAATAGGGCTCTGCCCGTGAGTGGTGGTGACAAACTGTAAAATTATAATATAAATATATATATATATATTATATAATATATA
>JABUQX010088245.1:0-5000 GCA_015478945.1 Trachelipus rathkii
CAGATACTTGTTCTGGGACACTCTTGGGTGAAAGATTTGAAGGAAGCGTTGTAGTAGTGTGGTGATAACAACGGATTATGGCCCCTATAACTCAACCACACCACAAAAAGAAAACTTCCAGTGAAAGAAAGTAGAAAAAAGTAAATCAAGTCAATCAATGTATAACTATAACTGTATGCTCGTATAGTGTCAATCTATCTAAGCGGAGTATTGCGTTGTGCCCTCAGAACAACCCGTACAGTACCAAGCGTGGTACTGTAATACAAAAATCAGCGTTATTTCGATGCTTGAATATCGCTTACAATTATTTCCTGATACCTGTTTTTTTTATTAATAAACCTTTTTGTTTGTCTTATTTTCCTTGTTTTTAGTCTTTTTATTTCAGATCTTCAACCAGAAAATATACAGTCAACAACTTCCTGTCTACCTTTATTTTTCAAGTATTATCCAAAAATCATTTATAAAAGAATCTTTATTTACAAACAACGAAATATAAACTATAAATATTGTAGGTATTCAATACCTTTAATACGTAAGATCAATTTTATTTATAATGAAAAAATAGAAATTATAAATAATATAAATATATTCAGGAATTTTTCTTTTATTTGAATTTCAACTTTATTTACAAATAACAACTATTAACACAGTCTTTAGATTTTAACGCTTAACAAATGGTCCAATCAAAGGATATTCGAAGTGAAGTATTAATCAGTTCCTCAAAATTATAAAAAAACCTCTACTTTCTTTGCAAATTATTTTCCCACAAGGCTATTATTAAAGAAAATTAAATGAAAATGCGAAAAATATTTAAAAATTGGAAGTTCAAGAAATGCCAAACTTATAATAAGTGAAAATTCACATAAAATTTAGATCAATATGTAATAATAATAATAATAATAATAATAATAATAATAATAATAATAATAATAATAATAATAATAATAATAATAATAATACAGTAAAATTTAAACACTAATAATGGTTTTGAAGCTGCAACGATGCTATCTATATTAATATTTAAACTTTAATTACTTTTGATTTAAGTTATTAATAATGTGTCTGAATATGAGATTGAAACTGAATACAAATAAGAAGCTGAAAATGATACAAGATTTTACAAAAATTTCACTTTGGAAAACGGCACATATCTGGTAAGGAACATGATGTATAATAAGTAACACAATGAACCTGTTTTCCGTCTAACTAGTTATAAATAAGATATAAGTCAAATACTTATTAAAGAAGAAATACTGCCTTCTCCTTTATAACATGTTAAAATGATTTAATACTCACATACTGTTTTATAAACAGGGAAGGAGAACCAGGATGGTTTTGGGATAAATTTAAAACGTCTGTGAAGATGTCAACGAGCCAATCGTTCTTCTAAAATTAAAATAGAGAAAGAGTCTGGATTAAGATTAAACTTCTTAATACTATTTAGAGTATCATGTTACTTGAGACGATTTGGATATATTACCTATCAAAACAAATTATTTTTCAATATTTTGTCCCTTGTACGTTGTAAAAGAAGAAGAAATACGGCTTAGCTTTATTATTTATTTATTAACTTGCAGCTTAATTAATTGATGAGAAATTCGCCAAAATAAATATTTGAAGGAGACCACGTGATTTTACGGTTTTTAAGATCATTTTCATCGGTTTCGTTCTCGTTCGCGTGCGTGTTCGGTTTGTTTTACCTTACGCGCTGTTTTTTGCTACTATTCTCCGGTGAAGTATTGACACTGCGCAAAATAGAGTTATGGAAAGTTAGTTTATAATATATATCAATAAATCTAATCGCAAGCTGATATTTTGGTTTTAAATAATTGCTTACCTGAACTGTAATTTGATAATTGACTTTAAACATAACAAAGCTTCTTCTTAATATTTTATTCAATTACCTTATTTTTAATTTAATCTTTTTGGCTTTTTAATCTAATGATATTATTATTTCTTTACATATGATTGAATTATATTCCAGATAAGGGACAAAAGTACGGGGGGTAAAGCCACGCACTTTTCGGCACCTTCTTTGTTCGCTTCTCTAGGCACACTCTCGATACAATTTAAATTTCCCCGGCTCTCTTGGGGCCAAACGAGACGCCACATCAGCGTCTTGATCTAATTAAATAATTTTTAGTTTTAAAAAACAGTCTATTCATCGTTTTTATATATATACCTATATATATATATATATATATATACTATATACCCTTATATATATATATATATATATATGCTGCCTGCTCTTTCTGTATCCTCGAGAGATGGAAATTGAATGATAAACCATTTCAAAGACTGAATCGTTAGTGGTGATTCAACTCGAATCATTCGCTCAATTGGAACGACATTGCAGAATCTAGTTTATATGTGCTTAAATTGTATTTAAAGTGGTTTCGTCAGAATTTGGTTTAAAAAGATGCCAGGTAGTATTTTTCTAGTAACCTAACAAACTTATACTTAATCTAGCTAACCCTGCTAGACTTTGAATAAATGCTAAATCTAGCAAGATTTTCCGAATATCATTCGTAACTAACCTAACATTTTGTTTATTTACATTTATTTTTTCCCACACTAAATTAAAATTACTTACAAAATAAAAAAAAACACAACCACAAAAAAAAAAGAGTAATCATTTTTAACAAATTCACTTAAGGAGGGTATAACTTAAGGAAGGCACAATAAACTTTTATCATGTTTAAGGATGACGTGATTAAAGCAAACATAATAATTATCCATTCTGAAATTTGTAAAAGATAAATAAGGTTTACGTTTGGAAACACAGCGCATGCCTACGATATTGAGCATTATATATATATATATATATATATATATATATATATATATATATATATATATATATATATATATATATATATACTCTTTCTTTGCTGCTAGCACCTTATGCTCTTCTTCACCTCACTGCTAACTCATATATATATATGTAATATATATTAATAATATAGAAATATAATATATATATATGTATATATAATATATATATATAATAATAATAATATATATCTATATGTAATAAATATCAAAATCATAATGTGTAGAGTTGTTTAGCAAAACGTAAACCTATCAAATATAGTTAATATAACGATACATGACTGCTATATATATATATATGTATATATATATATATATATATATATACCAATAACAATAATAACTAATAACCACCAACCCATCATATAACATGCTGCTGCTGTAATATGTAATAATAGCCAATATGTATATATGCTCTGCCATGGCATAACAACAGCTTATATAATATATATATATATGCTCTTTCTCAAATCCAACATATATAATATATATGTATATATACTATATATATATATAACCTTATATATATATATATATATATATATATATATATATATCTTATATATACTCTTATATGTTAGGGTTCCGAATAGCTGACGCCTGTAATGCAAAAACTACGGTAGCTACACGCAAAAACTAGATACATTTTTTGAAATCAGCCAGACATTTTTAATGCAGGAGAAAATAGGAAAGAAATAAAGAAGGGTGATAAAAAAAAGTATATAATAATAAATATGATAGTGTACGATAAGTTGCAATTGAAGCATTACATTTTTGGTAAATGAAAACATAAAGATTAGAATGGTGAAAAATCGATTGATCATAGGAAGGAGGTATAGAAAGAGGATGAAGTAAATGTTTTTAGTACCAGTAATAAGCAAAGAAAGGTTTTTTATTCGCTAACAGTTCTTAACTGATTGGGGTTTCATTAAATTCTAAAACAGGAACACACACAAATACATTTGAAGGAGTGGTCAAAAGTAAAGAAACCTAACGTAAAAATAAAGTTAACCTAACCTACCTAAGTAACGTAAAAACTGACACAAATTTAAGCCCTAATGTATATATATATATATATATATATATATATACTTTTCTATATATATATATATATATATATATATATATATATATATATATATATATATATATATATAACTTAACCATAACCAACACTGCTATGCTCATATATATGAAACTACTAAGACCATCAATAAAAGAGATGATGTTTTCATTCACAAAGTAAAAAGGTTAAAAATTTGTTTAAATGATGTTTTTTTTTCAATGTAAGAAAAATAAAAAAATTCTTTTCGTCTCGCCTGGCTGCCTCGCTTTCTCACGATGTACCACTGCCTGGCGTAAAAGATGTTATTCACCGTAAAAAGCTTATTTTTAGCTAATAAATTACTAAATGTTTAAGGTGTTATTAATAATTATGAATAATTTTTTGTTTTTCCCTATAATAAAATGTTCACTGAAATCAAATATATATTCAGTGTTTTTGATAACTATCATAGTTTTTAGATACGGGTAATATATTTATTCGGGACGCTGGCCTTATATATATATATATATACATATATATATATACCATATTTAATAATAATTATATATATATATATATATATATATATAGCTCTTTATATATATATATATATATATATATATATATATAATATATATATGCTTCTATATATATACTCTATATATATATATATATATATATATCCATAAAAACCTTACTCACATAGCGCAAATAATATCTATTTAAAAGAAGTGACAAACAAAACATGTGGTAAAAGTTTAAAAATTATATACAGCAGAAAAACAGTTGGAACTTTGTTAACTGACGATAAAAAGACATATGGCAAAATTAAACTTAAAGTCAGGGATAAGAGATCTTTGTTTATCTGTCTTTATTATTGTGTGTGTGTGTGTATTATTATTATTATTATTATTATTATTATTATTTATAAATTAATTAAAATTTTATTTAAATTAAGAATAATAAAAATCTTGGTATTATTATTATTATTTTTACTTAATTAATTAATTAATTAATTAAAGCGTATTTAAATTAAGTGATATGAAAATACAATTATTATTGAAATTAATATTAAATTTAATATTAAATTAATTATTATTATTATTATTATTTACAGTAC
>JABUQX010088245.1:10000-17500 GCA_015478945.1 Trachelipus rathkii
ATGCATCTCCTGGAAGTTCTCAAGCGTGAGTGCGTCGAGGACCTCCTGCCTGGATCTCCTCAAACGTGTTAAAAGTTAAAACAAGCCAATTTGTCAGTAATTCCATTTTTGGGAATAGAAAAAAGTCACATGGAGTAAGGTCAGGCGAATTGTGTGTGTGTGTGTGTGTGTGTGTGTGTGTGTGTGTGTGTGTGTGTGTGTGTGGAATCACTGTAATGTTTTGGAAGTCACGAATTGGCGAACAACGAATGATGTGTGAGCGGACAGGTTTTCATGGTGGAGAAACCAATTTCTGTTCTTCCATTTGTCTGGACGTTTGCTCCGAATACCCTCCCTCTAACATTTCAAAAACTCACAGTAAAACTTTCCATTGATGGTTTGACCAGGAGGTAAGAATTTCTTGCGGACAATACAGTGAATGTCGAAAAAAACGATCAACATGGACTTGAAATTGCTGCGAACTTGATGCGTTTTTTTTTCCGGCCGCGGTGAATTTGACGACTTCCACTACGACTGCTGCTTAGTCTCAGGATCATAATCGTAGACCTATGATTCATCACCAGTTATAATATTGGAGATGAAGTTGGGTTATATCTGACTTGTTGTTTGAGTTCCTTACAGACAGAAACACGATCGTTGTTCAAGCAGTCTTCTCACAAATTTCACTGAAATGCGTCTTATGTTCAAAATGTCCAACAAAATGCAATGAACCGTCCTACTATCTCACAAACATCGTGGATAGCTACCTACGATCATGCAAGGATGCCTCGCGAACTCTTGGTATGGTTTCCTGATTTGTCTTTGTTGACGTCATCCCGAAACCCCTCCAATCGTCATCGTACAGCTGTTCGTCCGTCCTTAAGCATTTGTACCATAAAGCTTTGCTTTTGTCCATAGGCATTATCTCCAAATGCTTACTGCGACCTAAGATGGGCTTCTGCGCAGTTTTTTTTTTAAGAATTTTTAAACCAAATTTAATGCTAAGATTCTTTGCTTCTTAAAATCAATGATAACCTAGTTAAAAAAAAAAAAAAAAGGAACCTTTATCGAAAGATCCAACGGGCAGACGGAACGAAAGGGAAAGGCGTGCCCATGTTTCAGTTTGGAGCGGATGTTGGCACAGGCTGGAGTGTAACACGAAAGCATAGGTTGATAACGGCCAAGTCATAGCGAGCCAGGAAGAAGGCATAGGATGGACAAATGGCGGAGTAGATCAGTACAGGCTGGTTCAAATCCCGCAAGGAGCCTTTGGGGTAGAACTTCAGATATTCTAAATTTGTCGGTTTGCCTTCTGGCGACTGTCGTTTAAGCTCATGTATTGAGCCAAGATAAGCCAAGTATTAACAATTTTTTTTAAATAACCAAAGTAAAAATAGCAAAGTTTTATTTATAAAAGAAAATGAGCACTGATTGAGGAAGAATGTATTAAAGCATATGGAACGAAGGAATGATAAAAACAAATAGAGGAAAATTGGGTTCATTTACTCAGCAGAGAAAAGAGGTAGTTTACACACAAACGAAGTGTGTTTTTTGTAATTGTTTGGGATTGTGATTTGAGGTTCCGAAAAGGAACGACTAGCGGAAAAGACCAAAAAATTTCTTGTTTCTTCCACTAGCTCTCAGCTCAATGTATAATTAGTAATATATAGTAATAATATAATATTAGTAATTATTATATATATTATATAGTGATATAGTATATTATATATATATATTATATTGTATCTATATATAATATTAATATATATATATATATATATATATATATATATATTTATATTTATGTATATAATTTAGTATATTATTGTAGTATAATGACTCCCTTGTTATCTGTAACCTAATAGTATAGTATAATAGTAGTATATATATATACTAATATCTATATTGATTTAGTTATATATAGTATATTATATATAGTATTATTATAGTATTATTTGAGTATATGTCGAGTATTACCTAAAACGTGATTTTAAAACATTTGTTATTATATAATTTTATTTGTCTAGCCGACTAAGTTTCGGGTAAGAATGTACTTTTCTTCCCATTCATTCAAAGCCCTTCATATAATGCTAAAAGCTTTAAGCCATATTATTATACAAGCATAAAATAATATTTACTGGTATTATAATTATATAAAGTTAATATATATTTTACTTTATCAAGGTTTGGTATTTATGATAATAGTAATAATTTTGATTATTTATATTATTATATATATAATATCTATCAGTATTTTATAATCGAATTTTTAATAGTAATGATTCAAGTACGTCTATTTTATTGATATTTTATTAGATATAAATTTTGTTCTTATATAATATATTTGGTATTTTTATATTTACTTATTTATTATTTTTTATTTTATATTATTATGTATATATATATATGATTATTATATTATATAATTTCTATTAAAAATAAACAAAGCATAAATACAACTGTTGTGCTATAGAGCTAAATCTAAAACTTATTAGGTACTTTGATAAATAAATTGTATGGATATACCGTGACCTAAAACTTTTCCCAAATATTTTCATGTCATCAAACGCTCTGCTTGCCTGAAATTGTTTCAATAGTGGCACTAATGTACCCCGTAGAACCAACGGGTAGCTTTACATAAAAACTTTGAATACAATTTTTTTTGATAAATTCAGCGAACATTTTAATGTAGGGAAATGAAGAATTTCGATAATATAAATATTATTTAAAAAATAATTAAATATATGTTTTTTGATGTAGCGACAATTCTCGCGTTACCCCAAAGGTTTGGTGAGACATGAGGACCGCCAGATTAAGTTTTAGGGCTTCGCTCCAGATATCTATGAAAGTACGACGTATCAGATGGAAGAAAAATTATTAAACTTTTTTTATTTATTAACGTAAATGCATGGCACATGAGGGTAATCTACAGGGGGCTTCGTCCCCCGTATTTCCCGACAGTACGTGAGTGCTAGAGTTAGTCAAACATATTTTTTAAAATTATAAAAAGTCAGTAAGTATTTAAAAATGAATTATTATAAATAAAAAATTACAAAGCAGAACATGTAGATAATTAAGAGTTTATATACCATGCCCTAATTGAATCGTTATCATAATTAATATTTACTTCTATTTTCTATTTCCTTTATAGACAGTTTATAAATTAGGTTCAAAAGCGTCAAGATGATGTCTGTTAGTTTTAGGAATTATTCTATTTAAAAATTAATATATTAAAAGAAATTTTAAATTAGGTTATCATGCATAAAAATGTTTCAAAGATATATTCAGGGAAAAAAAAATTCAGTTTTTATGGTAGCTATCCTAGTTTTTTAGATACTAGGCGTCAGCTATTCGGGACTCTGGCCGCATCAAACATTTATTAAAAAAATATATTTTTGGTGTTAAATATTACAATAGCAAATAATTACAATCGATAAAACAATAACTTCAAATTATTTTTTTTTTCAGTTACAATAATATTATTTTCATACAAAAATGATAAATAGATTTTACGGTTTGAAAAAAAAAAAAAAAAAAAAAAAAAAATACCAACAAAATATTCATCACAATACCGATAAACGAGGCAAAATTTCTGTATAAATTTTATTTCTTAAATATTACACGCACAGAACATAAAATAAACACTCTAACTTATCCTAACGTAACCTAACCTAAGCCAACCTAAAATAAATATTTACTATTTTTTTCTTTCCTAACGTAATCTATTCTATTCTTCCTTTCTTATATATTAGAGGTGGATAATTCATCGACGAACGATTCTTTTTGAATTATAATCCTTTCAGTGAGTGATTCAAAGATAGTTCTTTCAAAATGATTCACGGCTCAAGCCTCATTAAATTCGCAAAAGAACAAGTGAATAAGAGAAGATTCCTCGAGAGTCTTAATGAAATCGAATAGCATTTCTCTGTTATAAATAAATACGTAGACTCTTATTCGTTAAATTGAAATAAACGATGCTCCGACTAATATTTCGGTAATAGAAAGGGACCCATCTCAAAGGGCTCCAACCCCCAGATGATGATGGAAAGAGGCAGATATGGGTTTAGTTTTGGAAACCACCCATCTTGAATTCTCCGTAGAATCGTTTGTGTATGCTATTTTAAAAAAAAAAATTGCAAAAAAGTGTGTGATTGTATAATAAATATTACGTTTTTGGAGTAAAAAAAAAAGTACCAACTAAATACACCTATTTAAAGACACTCGAACGTATGATCAATATAGTAATTTCAACGTTTCGGACGGCTTTACCGTCCTCTATATATATATATATATATATATAATATATATATATATATATATCATATATATATATATATATATATATATATATATATATATAGTATATATAGTTGTTATTTATATTCAGTTGGCTATGGTCTCTGCACTAAAATGTTTTTTTTGTGCTAGGTGTTCATATATACTAGTAGCAGTTCTAACTCTTAATAGAAACTAAATCCACTATGTATGGGCGCCTTTCGTAGCCGGGTGAGGTTGCTAAACGGAGGATAGTATAATCGCTAGGTAGTGTAGTTTCGGTGTCGAGTGTGGGAATTCACACTCACTCAATTATGAGTACGAATACCATTATGTCTTTCGGAATCTCTCTATTATTGATATTCCCTTAATTAAAAATATAGAACAGTGCCAACTATCGTTCTGAAGACTTAATCTAAAAAATATAGCTATTTGCTGCCCTATTTATGATTTCAATGCAAAGGATCTCTGTAATGTATACAATTTATATATTCGTGGGTGGGGTAAGAGTTGCAAGCTGAAAAAAAACTGTTTTGGGTATATTGGTAGGTCCTAAGATATTAAGGGGTTGCCTATAATTAATTTAAATATAGGTAGACCACTTTTATATTTTTTAATAGTGAATCATTTATTTTTAATATTAATTTTTCCATAAAAGCTCATTGCAAACTAGCAAGTTTGTATTATTTATAATTAGCAAGTTCATATATTTTTATTTCAAAAATTAATTTTCAATCGAGAAAAAGTTTGTCTTGTCATAGCGAGGGAAAGGTCGTTTTTCTTTGTAGAAATTTCATATTTATTATTTCTAGTGTTTCTATAACTTGGGCGTTAGGAACTACCTAGTGCGAGCTAATCCTATGTTTGTAGGTTTAGGACATAATGGTAATCATGCTTTGTCTTGAGATGGAGATAACGCGTAGCTTTGCTAGTCTTCTAGGCCACCCGATAATATTTCGATGGGGCGTATTTTGGCTTTGTTCAATATTGTATCAGTTGTATTGATATAAATCGATACATATTGATTTTATTATAATTATTTCACCGTTATATGCTAAATGTAATTTAAAAAGTGTGAATTTGTTAATTGAAAATGAGGATTTAAGCATTCTACTATGTAAAAAAATTGCATATTCTGAGGCTCGATCATAGCAGTTATAGGTATAGTTTTATAATTTTTATGTTCTTGGTATTCTCAGATGTACTGTTTTAGACTTTTAGTACAAAATTAATTTAAAATTAAAGTTTTATTTAAACATGAAAATATAGAAACGGTAGAAGCCACATGGTCCTATCGAGACTAGCCTATTGGCGTTTCTGTCCTAAGTTTAGTTAGTTTTCAGGTATATTTAATTCAAAATTTGGTATAAGAGTTAGGGAAGCAATGCATTGTAGCATAACCATTCCCTTTCAATATTGTCCTAAAAAATTTCAATTTCAAAGTTTGGCGTTATAGGCATACTGTAGATCATTTCGACTTCAAAATTTAAATATTTTTTTATTCTTCAAGACCATTTCAAAATTCACATCAAATATTTGGCCTGATTGTAGACAGCTTTCTATTTTTCCTCTTTCTTTAAAGTTTCATTTGTCCTTGGGTCATTTAAGCCTTAATTTTAGCAAAAATGTCTGGCACAGAGATGCAATCTCTTCTTGATAAAGTTAATAAAAAATTAAAGCCAATATTTCAAGACCTAGCATCCCTCAAAGCACTAGTGGATTGTAGCGGTCGGACAGACGACAAGCATTTCTTGGTCCTGGTCACGAGTCTGGGTTGGAGCGAGAGAATGTAAGCTATTCTCTATTGACTCAAGCTTCGTCGCACTCAGACGTTAATGAGTACATTTGTGGTATGCTTTGCTACAAATGGGAATTAAGTGGTGCCGATGTTAAGGCTATACCACGCCCATCCTTTACCGAAATCATTTTTATTGGATCTACATATAGCGTGGCGTGCTATTTACGCAGCTGTTAAATCAAAATTAACAAAGGTATGTTATCAAAACAATTATTAGGCAATATAATATAATATAATAATCGTTTAGTGTACTAGTTAACAAACCAGTGTTAGACTATATTATTAGACCAGTATTAAATATGCGGATTCTCGCGCAATAGGCCCTAAGGCAAGAAATAACATAGCTAAAACACAAACTACCTTACGGCTATACTCTGTAGGGCTCCAGCGGAAAGAAGCATCGGTGCGAACACATGGTTCTGTAGAAACGAAACGAGAATGTAATGTAGGTGTAGCAATGAGGCTCCTTTCAGAAAATTCAGAGCTTCGGCATCGGCTGGAGGCTCTGCCCAAATTCTGTTAGGGTAGTTAGAAGGACTGGTATACTGAATAACCGATGACGCCGGGGAGGCACTCCAAACAAGTATCATGTTAAGAGTAATATATATATATATTATATATATATATATATATGATATATCATATATATATATATATATATATATATATAATATATACTATATATATATATATGATATTATATATATATAATATATTATATATAAATAATATATATATATATTATATATAATATATATAGTATATTACTTGCTAAATTGGTTCTTTTTGGTGAAGCAAGCACCCTATATAAGGAAGGATTGGTAAATTAAGAAATGCCATATTTGAAATGATGTTTTTATTAACATTCACAATAAAGCTGCTCAAGAAGAGTATATTCAAACAAAGTCGCTTCTGTTGAAGAATAACTCCTCGTCTTCGTGGCGAATTGGTAGTCCACTAGCCCCTTTCCAAGCGCAGTTTAACCAACCCTTGCCTCTGACTCTTCGTTTTAAGCAAGAAATTTGTGATTTCGAAAATTCGCAGTAGAGAGCCGTTTCCGTAGAAACTTACCTCTATTGACTACACCTCCGTTCTAAAGTTGAGGGGGGGGGGGGGGGGTGGAGGAATTTCTGGAGAGAGTATCTTGAATGAAGATTTATTTCTTCTGATTCTTCTTGTTAATTTTATCTGACTGAAGAGTAGCTCAACAGGACGGGTTTATATATTATTTCATTTCGACTTATGGTAAAGTGAAGCACTCAAATATATTAGGATAAGAACGATCAAAAGTAACTTCATAGAAAGTGTATAATATATATATATATATATATATATATATATATATATATATATAATATAATATATATAATATATATAATATATTATATATATATAATATATATATAAATATATATCATATATATTATATAATATATTATATATATATA